>JAEHOE010000183.1:0-199805 GCA_016858145.1 Edaphochlamys debaryana | reverse complement strand
GTGGGGAGTGGGGGTGGAGAGTGGGGCAGTGGTGTGGCGTGTGGGGATGGGAGCTCAGCGGGGCTGCGGGGCCATGAGTCAGGGGCCGGGTGCTCGCCCCATGTGGTGTTTCCCTATCTTGCTGATCAGCCCCCCTCCTCTCGTCCAGCCCTTCCCCTAAGACCGGTTAGCCCAACTGCGTCGGGACCGGGGCACATCACTCTCTTCTCCCCCCCCCCTCCCCCCCCCCAAGAGGGCCCCGCTCACCCGACACCTCCACGCCCACCACCTGCTTGGCATCCCGCGCCAGCCACAGCGCGATCGTGCCCGTACCGCAGTACAGATCCAGCACCGTGCTGTCCTTAGTCACGCCGGCGCTCTGCCGTACGATGTCGTACAGCACCGCGGTCTGGTGGCTGCGCGGCGGGGAAACGGGCCCGTGTGAGGGTGGTGCGCCGGGGTTCGGGGAAGGCTTTGGGCACCGGGGGATGAAGCTTAACAGAAAGGGGAGGAGGAGAGGAGGTGAGTGCAGTCCCCCAAGCCCCGGCAACGATGCACCAAAGCCCCTCCATACACAGACACGCATGCCCCCCACGTCCCTCCCACCTGTTGGTCTGGAAGAAGGAGCGCGGCGAAATGCGGAACGTGAGGTCCCCCAGCCTGGCGGTTGGCGGTTGGGAGTTGAGGCGTTTGGGGTAGTTGGGCAGGGATCGGCGCAGGACTCGGTAACCAACTTCTGCACTTGCGGGGCCCCTGCCCTGCGACCCCCGGCACCACCCGTGCGGCTAGCCAAGAAGCAGCGGTTGGCGTTGTGTCGTACCTGTCGTGGATGTACGGCTTGCCGTACAGCACCGTCACGGGCCCGCCCGCGCCCTCGGCCTCGGCGGCCGCCCCGGCGTCGTCTGCATCCGTGTCCCCCCCAATGGAGGAGGAGGCGGACCTGTGGGGGGGGGGGAGGGGGGGGTTGCAGGGGGGTGGATTACACGGGGGGGAGAGAAGAAGGTATATTCATGGGAGTTCCAGAAAGGAAGAGAGAGTCAGCCAGGCCCACATGGGGCAAGTTGGGCCCATCCGGGCCCAGGCCCACCTGTCCGCCGCGGGCCTGCCGCGGCCCCGGCCGGGCCCCGCCCCTGGGCCTCCGCGGGTGGGGGGCTGCGGGGGCGGCACCACCTCCATCACCACAGAGGCCTGTGGGGGGGAGGGAGGGGAGAGGGTGTAGGTGAGGGTGGGAGAAATTGTTGAGGGCGGGTGTGGCAGTCGTGTAGGCCCCCCTCCTCGCCCGTCCTCCCCCGATCCTCCAAACTCCCCCCACCGTCACCCTCCCCTCCCACCAGTGGAGGGAACTCCCTCGCCAGCTGCTCCGCCAGGGCCCTCAGCGCCAGCACCACCGGGGGGGCGCCCGAGGTGACCCCCAGGGACAGCATGACCTGTTTGGGGGGGGGAGAGGGGGGGAGGGGGGGGAAATGGGCGGGGATGGGGGGGGGGGAAGAATGCGTGTGTGTTTCGTGGGGGTGAAGGGGGGCGCCCGAGGTGACCCCCCAGGGACAGCATGACCTGTTTGGGGGGGGGGGGGTTGGGGAATGGTTGGGGGGAGGGAGTGTTGTCTCAAGCGGATAAGAAGGTGGGGGAAAACGGAGGGCGTGCGTCATACCTTCCGCGTCACGAAACACACACGGTCCGCTTCCCCCCGTGCCCCGCTCGACGTCTCCCACTCTCTCCAATCCTTCAGCCACCCCGCCCTCCTCACCTCTCCCCCCGCGTCCCCCACGGTCACGAAGTCCATGCTGCTGACCGGCAGCGACACGGGCTCAGAGGGGTGGGACCCCAGGCCGCCGCTGCCGCTGCCCTTGCGGATCACCAGCTGGCGCATGAAGCCCTGATGGGGGTTGGGAGGGGGTGGGGGTCGAGGCCCGGGGTTGTGGGGAGATCGAGAGACAAGGGGGGTAAGATAGGGGAGGTGGGATGCAGTGGTAGGCAGGCAACGTGGGTACATCATGTGGGAAGACGCGGGAGGACCACGTGTGCTGTACGGCATATTGCCGTACATGCATGACCTACATTGCCCGACTTGTCGTTGTACGGCAGCAGGCCCCACTTGCCGCACAGGCTCTGCACCCGGGCCAGCAGCGCGTTGGCGGTGTCGCCCTTTGGGGGGGAGGGGGGGGAGGGGGGGGGGAGGAGAGGGGGGGGGTGAAGTTGAGCGGGATCGCGCCCGCCTGCCCCCCTCGCAGTCAGGGGTGGTTGCTAGCCTCTCTAGCTTGCCACCCTGCCGGCACCCCTTCTAGGCTGGGGGGCCAGGGAAGGGGGGGAGGGGTTTCGTATCCTTAGACGAACGCCGCCTGAAAAGCTGGAGGCGACCCGGGGGAAAGGCCGGGGCCGTCGGTGCCCGCACCGCCATCCTTCCTGCTGACCTTGGAACGGGATCCAGGTGAGCAGGAGGATGGCGGTGCGGGCACTGACGGCCCGGGCCTCTTCCCCGGGTTGAACCCCCCCCCACCCCACTTTCTCCCCCGCCCCCCTTCCCTCCCCCTGCCCAACCCCTCCCCGCACCCCCTACCTTCCTTTCCACATGCCCTCCCCTTCCCCCCCCACCTGCAGCTTGCACCCCAGCTTGGTGACAGGGAGGACTGTGTCCACGGTACCGGGGCGGAGGAGACCCAGGGCCGGCCTTAGGGGGGAGGCGGGAGTAGAGGGGGAGGGGGAGGGGGGGAGGGCACGGCTAAAACCCTGCGAAGACTGGCGGTGTTCACCCTTTCGCCCCCCGCTTGCCCTCCCCCTTGCCCTCCCCCTTGCCCTCCCCCCCCTCACTTGTCCACCACCTCGGAGGGGGGCAGCCAGGTGCGGGCAGAGAAGCTGAACACCATCTGGGGGGGGGGGGATGGGGGTGGAGGGGGAGGGGAGGGGAGGGAGGGTTGGAGTCCGACCAGGGAGGTTGCGGTGTCGGGCACGCCCCGGCTTACTCCAACCTACCCACCGGTACCCACCTGACCCTAGCCCCCATCCCACCGAATCCCTGTCCCCATGCCCATGATCCCTGACTCCCCCACCCTCCCCCTTCCCCTCCCCCCCCACCTTGTTGCGATACCCGTAGGGGGAGCCGCAGCCCACCACAGGGGCGACACCGAACACGCCTTCGGGGCGGGGGGGGGGGGGAGGCGCAGGGGGGGTGGCAGTGAAGAGAGGGCACAGGAGGTCGAGGCCGGAGGACACCCGACGGCACGGCCTAACCCCCTGGCCCCTGCCCTCAGCCCCTGTAGCCTCCCAGACAGCAGACCCTTACTCCCCTTGCTCCCTCTCTTCTCGCGCGTCTCGATCTCGTACGCTATGCCCCCCCCCACAAGCCCCTCTCATTCCCCCCCTCCCCTCTCCCCCTCCCCCCCCACCCGGTCCCGACGCCGAGCTCTGGGTGGGCCAGGGCGCTGCGGCCGCCAGTGCGTCCAGGGAGGGGCCCAGGCGGCCCACGCGGCGGAGGGTCTGCTCCACCTGCATGGAGGGGGGAGGGGCGGGAAGGTACTATGGGACGAAGGTAGGGGGACGGTGGGGTGAGGAGGAGACCAAGGGGGCGGGGGGTGGGGGGTGGGAGACGGGTCGGCCATGGATTGGGCCAATGTCAGTGACTCTGCGCTGTGCCGGTGCCGATGCGCGTCCGTGCCCCTTCTCGAACAGGTCCCGCTTCTTCCGTTCCATCTCCCCCCCCCCACCAATTATACCCCACATGCCAAAGAACATGCCCACCTTTCCCCCTCCCCCCGTATCCTCACCCAACACCCCTACCTGCTTCCGCTTTTCCCTTCCCCCTCACTCCTTCCCCTTTCCCCTTCCCCCCATCCATCCTCTGTACCCCCTCCCCTCTCCCCCCACCCTCTCTTCCCCCCACCTGGTTCCGCTTCTCCTCCAGCTGCGCCCCGTACTCGAGCGACTGCAGCGAGCAGCCGCCGCAGGGGCCAAAGTAGGCGCAGGCGGGGGTGGCGGCGTGGGCGGGGGGGGCCAGGGTCTCCAGCTTGCGGGCTTCGGCGTGGCCTGGGGGGGGGAGGGGGGAAGGGGGACAAGGGATGGGGGGAGGGGGGAGACCGTGAATGGACCGTGCATGGACCGTGCATGGACCGTGCGTGGATCGCGCGTGGAGCATTGGGCAATGAGCTTGGGGCGCCACATTGAACACGTCATCACTCTTTCTCCCTCCCGTCCCCCCCTCCTCTCACTCTTCTTGACCTCACTAATCTCGGCCCGCAGCCGCTCCCCGGGAAGCGCCCTCTCCACCAGGATCACGTAATTGGAGGGGGGCAGCAGACACACGCCCTTTGGGATGGACGGGGCAGGCGAGAGGAGGGGGCAAGGACGGGGGAGGAGGGGTGGGTGGGAGTACATGTTCGAGCGAGAGACGAGGGGTGGGGGGGTGGGGGGTTTCCGAGCGGGAAACAATAAGGCGTGGGTGGGGGGAGCACGTGTACAGCTGGAGCGTGTGCGTGTGTGTTTCACTTGCCCTGGCGGGTGGAGGGCACCCCAGCCCCCCGGGCCGCACGAGGGGCCGCGCACGAGGGCCGTGCGCTGGGGTTGCCAGTGGGCCGCCGCCCGCAACGCACGGGCGACCAATGGGTAGAAGCCCCCACGTGCTAGAGGCCCAACCCCCTGCTTGCGCCCGCATTCCGCGAGCAGCCCCCGCAACGGAGAGGCCACCGGGAAGGCGCGAAGAGTAGGAGTGGAGGCGGAAGGCCGCGCTCTGCAGCACGATCCCTACACGCACAAGCCCCCCGCCACCCGTGCAGCCACCCCATCCACCCGCACGGGTCCTGCGCGAAGCCTTTTCCCTGCGCGATTACAGCCTTTCCCCCTCCAGGCTAGCCACCCGGCCCCCGTGGACCCGTACCTTGCCCTCAAGCGCCAGTCGGGCACACTGTAGCTCCAGCGTCTGTCCGACTTCCACTGGACCGGACCGGACCACCGGCGCCGCCGCCGGACTGGCCTCGCCGCCGCCGTCGCGGCGGCCCCGGCCCCGGCCGCGGCCCCGGCCGCCGCCGCCGCGACCGCCGCGACGGCCCCGGCCCGACCGCTCAGCTCCCGCGCCGTCGGCCCCGCCGGCATCTGGGTCGGAGCGGCGGGGCCGGCTGCCGCCGCGGCCGCGGCCGCCGCCGCCACCGCGGCCGCCCCGACCGCCGCGGCCTCCGCGAGGGGCGGCACCCGCGTCGTCGCTGGCAGCAGACGCGAGGACGACCGGCCGGTTGCAAACTGGCGCCAAGTGAGGGCGCAGGTGCGCCGGGGCAGCTCGCGAGAGCGCTGGGCGGCGGAGGGCGTGCGACTGCATGCTTGCAGGTCGAGGAATTGCCCCGCCGGGGGGTGATCTGGTGCTCTCTGTCAGCAGCAGCTGACTATCCTGCTTATTCCGACAGCAGAGGAGAGTTGTGGGTGGGTCGCTGTCTTCGCAGACGAGAGTGTCGACGCTGTCGGGCTTTCGGAACAATTGGCGCCGTCGGAACGAGCGAGACCGCGACGCTAACCGCTTTGACAGGCGGTAAGTTGAGTTATATCAAGACTGCGGCTATGGGGCAGGAACGCGGGCAACTCTGGCGAGTTTCTGCTCGGGCTTGCATGAGAGGGCCCGGTGCAGTCGATTCCTCTTCTCGCGCGTCACGCTGCAGAGTAGACTGTGAGTTCCTGCTCTTAATTCTTCAACATCGGGACACAGCGCTTCTGGTGACTTTGCCATCCTTGGGACCAACCCAAGAATCAAGATGCTGGGCGCTAGTTTGACGCTCAATGGGGGCCCATCAGTGCCCCTGGCGTTCCAGGGCCCACGAGCGAGCTACGTAGCCCTCGCAGCCATAACGACGCTTGCGCTCGCGACGCTCACGAGCATCTGGCACGCGGACGTGTCCGGCGCCATTGCCGTCGTGGGTCTGTTTGCCATCTACCTCGCATCGCCGGAGCTGCTACTCATCGTGAGCTGCGGTTGGGCGGGATCGAGCCTAGGGTTAGGCCAGCTTCCTCTCTACAACGCGCCCCTGCGCTCGCCGTGTGGTCTGATGTGGTCGCGATGGGTGCATCGTGTGGATAGCAAGGCTTGGAGTACGATGAAGCTGGGCGGCCGGGGCCGGTTTGGGCCCAGCTACAGGGGTGCCTGCGCCTTCCAACCACCGTGGAGCCCTCCCCCGCCCCTGACCCACACAGTACGCCATCTTCAGCCCCTCCTCGGTCATCGTTGACATCATCCGCCTGTCCGTCTACCACATGGGCCGGGGGCGTGGCTGGCTGATCTTCTTCACCGTGTGTGAAATGGCCGCCAAGGTAGGGCCACCTCCATGTCTGTGTACCTGTTGCGGGGCCCGCCCTGGCTCAGCTCAGCTCAGCTCTTGTCAACCCAGCAAACAAGGGCTACTCTTCAAAGGACGCGCCCCATGCTGATGGCCTGGCCTGGCGAGCAAGGCGCACAACTCCTGGGGCTGACGTCTACGCTTCCTTCCACACGCACAGCTAAACCTCCTCCGCCTCACCTGCAGCTCGCTCCACCCTTTCCTCGACTCCCTCCCCCATCCTCCCCTCCCAATCTGCCGTACAGCTTGCCGGCGGCGTGCTGGCCTGGTCACTGCATCGCTCCGCGGGCCAGGGCGAGGTGCCGTACCAGCCCGTGAGCACGGGGCACGGCGGCAGCGGGGGCGCGGGCGGGGCGGGGGCGGGCGGCTACGCGCACTCGTCCGACCCATTTGCCGCCTACCAGCCGCCGCAGGTGGGCTGGGGGGGGCTCGACGGAATGGGCTGGGGGGGAAGGCTGGAGCGTGGCTGGAAGGGACTGGGCGGGGGCTACCGGAGGGGCGGCAAGGTGAGCTTCCTGCGGAGGAGGCCCCCAACGCCTGGGAAGTTGCGATTTCGGTCCCGCGGGGAGGGACTCTGCTGTGTAAGAATGTGCAGAATGAGCGCATGGATGGTCGGGCGTGGGCGATGCTGGGTGGGGGGAGCTACACCGGGAGGATTGAGGGCTTGCACCGGGAAGGTGCGTGTTGGGAGGCCGAGGCAGGGCCTTGAGCGGTGAAAGGGTCAGCCAGGCTCAACCAGGCTCAACCACTTGCTGGAGGCAAGGGCGTGTGGAGGTGCTTGGCGTGCTGCAGCGAGCGTGGGTTTGTGGGCTCGCGGCCGGGCATCCTCGTCAGGGCCCGTGGGCCGCAGCTTGGGGAACTCCGTCTTCCGAGGCAGCGCGCCAGCGTTTGGGGAGGGCGAGCCTGGGCGCTGTCCTGCTGGGCAAGCGGATGTTGGTTACTCACCTTGCCTGCCTCACCGCCCCCTGCAGGCCGAGGCGCTCCACCCGCCCCTGTCCTCCACCTACCAGCCCTTCCCGTCCAGCCAGCCAGCCTCCGTGGCGCACGCGTAATCGGGCGTCGGAGCCTGGGGGCACGGGGGCTCTGCGTCCCCCGCCCAAGTGTCACGTGGCACCGAGCCGCGGCAGGTCGGGCCTCTGCGCTGCAGGCCCAGCGTCGGACCAGGCGGCGCGGGGCTGAAGAGCCAGCCGCCGTGTGATGTCCTGCGGACCAGCCGCCGCTCTGGTGGCCGGAGGAGCGAGGGGAGGAGGAACGGCGGCGGGGGGCCAGGCATCCCGCGTCTGGAGCCCGCAACGGCAACGGCGCGGCCGGTTCGGTGGCGGCGACTGGACCCCGGACGGAGCAGCGGCGCGAAGGGGCCCAGTGTCAGCCGCCGCAGCGCAGGGGCAGAGGCGGCGATGATGAGCGGATGGGCGCGGTGCGTGGCCGGAAACGATCTTGCGGTCGTAGCTGAGAAGGAGTAGGACCCCAGCACGCAGGAGCCTGGGCCTGCTGTCGAGGCCGCCGAGCGCAGTGGCGCTCAGCGGAGGCGGCCACTTCCTCGGTGCTCGGCCGATGGTGGGCGCAGCGGAGCGGGAGGGAGCCATGGGCCACACCGGCGGCGGCGCGGAGGAGCATTGGGGGCCGCGGGCGCGGGCGAGGAGGCGGGCGGGGGGGCCGACGAACGCATGCGCGAGGGAATGGATTAGAGGCATGGCGGCCGGGGCCTGACCCTTGGTTTGAGGCCACTCGCGCCGCGGTGTGTGGCTTCTGGGAGCCCCGGGCTGGACACGGAGGACGGCGCTGTTGGTAGCCAGGTAGCCAGGCTGGACACGGAGCGGCTGGACTGGGTGCGGACGGACGCGGTGCGGCCCGGCTCGGAGCGGCCAGCCGCGGAGGGGACGGACGCAGACGGACGCGGACGTGGAGCGGGCCGACACGGAGGACGGAGCGGCTGGACTCGGTGCGGACGGATGCGGACGTGGAGCGGACACCGGGCATGCACGGAGCGGCTGCGGGCGGCAGTGGCGCAGGCGGGGGTGTCGGCGTCTCGCGGACAGAGGGGGCGGCACGGCAGCGGCATGGCCCGGCGGGCGCATCGCAGGCTGCGCGGGATGGCAAGCGGGCAGGGCGGGGGAGCTGTGGGTTCCGACCCGATGCGGTGTTGGGGGTGGGTGGGTGGGCGTGTGGGGGTGTGTTTGGATGACTGGGCTCTAATGTTGCGGGGCTGGAGCCGGGCAGGCGCCGTTCCTGGTGTGATGAACTAGGCTGGCTTGAGGAGAGTGAGAGAGAGCTGGAGAACATGGAGGGCTTATCCACACAGACGTACACGTAGCGGAGATTGGGCCGTTTGGAGCGGGGGGGGAGCAACGGAGTTGGCTTGCTTGCCGCAGGAGTCGCAGTGGCTCTTCGCTTGGGTTTCATTGCCGTGCAAGGCTGGGCTGGACCGCTGCCAATTGCCAACGCTTGTCGAGCCTACTGCAGTGATTGCGAGTGCAGTGCAGTGCAGTGCGGCGACAGGGGGTTCAACTAACAAGCTTGCCTGGCATGGGGGCAGAGGGCTCGGCATGGGCAAGGGGGAGGAGGGCATGGGGCGAGGGGGATGGGGTATTGTAGCCCTTGCAGCGATAACGACGCTTGCGCTCGCGACGCTGACCTCGATTTGGCACGCGGACGTGTCTGGCGCCATTGCCGTCTGGGTCTGTTTGCCATGTACCTCGCATCACCGGAGCTGCTGCTTATCGTGAGCTGCAGTTGGGCGGGATCAAGCCTAGGGTGAGGCCAGCTTCCTCTCTCCGACGCGCCCCAGCGCTCCCCGTCTGGTCGCGTTGGGTGTATCAGCGTGATGAAGCTGGGGTTCGGACGGGTTTGGGCCCAGCCGCATGCCCCGGATAGGTTCGTCTGCACGCGCATAGGCGTGTCAACTTGCCTAACCGCCGCATGCGGAGCCCTCCCCCGCCCCTGACCCACACAGTATGCCATCTTCAGCCCCGTCTCAGTCATCGTTGACATCATCCGCCTGGCGGTCAACCATTCAAAGCACGAAGGTTGCATGTTGCTTGCCGACGACCTGAGACCGCCCGAGACCCGACCTGAGGCCGGCCCAAGAACGTCCCCCAAGCAGATACCTAGGAACGGCCTAATCAGGCCGGCTTGCACCTCGCACCAGGTCATGCCCTTCTCCCTTCTTCCCGACCGAACAGCTGAATCCCGCGATTTAGCCCCGCGCTCGCCCTCCTCAGGGCGGCCCCCGGCCCCCGCCAGCCAAGCCCTCACCCCCAGCCTCGTCTCGCTCGGCCAGTGGGCCCCCGCCCCGGCCCCCCACCATGGCTCCGCCTCCCCGCCGCCTCCCCCTCCCCATCTCCCTGGCCTCGGCGCTGCTGGCTGCCTGGCTGCTGGCGGCCGCCGCCTGCCCCCCCTGCGCAGCGCGAGAGCTGCTGACCGCCCGCGGCGGTGACGACCCCAGGGGTGAGCCGTCGATTGCTTGGGGTCCCCGTCCGTCCCCCGCCCATCCTTGCCTGACCTTCCCCGCTTTGCCCCGTCCTGCCGCCATGCCTGACCCCGCCCCTGTACCGTTACCCAGCCCCGTCCCTGATCCCGCACGTCCCATGTCGTACCGCACGACCGACCCGCAGGCAGCGGCAGGGGCGGCGACGACCACAGCCAGCAGGGTAGGGGCAACGCGTGCACGTGCGGCGGCGGCGGCGGCGGGCTGGTCAGCGTGGGCGGAGCGCAGGTGCTCAGCCCCGAGGGCAACACGGAGGTGTACCGGGACGCTCACGTCGCGTACTGGCGGTGGGGGGATGGAGGGGAACCAGGGCGGGTTGCTCTGCTGAGTGCTGGCGTGGGGGCTTCTGCTGGGAAGGGTCGGGCAAACGGCCTGGCGAGAACAGGTAGGAGTCGGTGGGCCTGGCACGGCCGGCGCCTGATCTTTGTCGGGTAGGGGCAAGGGGTGTTGGTTGGAGAGCTGTGTGGCACTTAAGACACGTACGTTGAGGCGTGATCCTCAGGAGGCCAGGTCAGCTCACTTGCGCTGCTGACTGGGGATCACGCCTCAACGTATCTCAAGAGCCACACGGCTCTCCAGCTAATAACTTCTTTGCTGAAGAGGGCGCCAAGGCTTGACGGAACCTTGCTTGCATGGTGATGCCTGACGCCTGCTCAACTTCAACACGCACCTCTTGGTGTCCCATTGCCTCCCACCCCCACCCCACCGCCCACCCCCCAACCCCCCACCCCCCCAACCCCCGCGCCCGCCCGCCCCCAGGACCGTCATGGGCCTGCCCTTCGAGCTGACGCCCGCCAACCCAGACAACGATGACCGCAGCTGCCCGCGCGTGCCCAGCGGCTTCACCCCGGGCGGCAAGGTGCGGGCGGGCGGGCGGGCAGATGGGTGTGTTGGTTGCAGTCTACCGCTGAGGCAGATGCTATGAGCGTATGACCATCAGGTATCGTTGGCGTAGCTTGACCCGCCCGTGCCTGACCACCCCACGCACGCCCCCCCGCCCCCGCTCGCCCCCCGCAGCCCACGTACCTCATCACCGGCAGCCTCTTCGGCGGCGCCACGCAGTTCCCCATCCGCCGCTCCTGCTCGCTGCCCAGGGGGGGCCGCGTCATCCTCAACATCGCCAACGACGCGGAGTGGTGCGTACGGTGCAGTACACGCGCGGGTCTGAATGCATGTACGGCACACGTGCAGCTTGCCGCCGTACATGACTCACTCACCCTTCGTTGGCCGGCAGGCCAAGGATGTGGCTCCCTCCTCTCGCCTCAACCCCACGCCCCCCATACATGCATGCCCACGCACCCCCCGCCGCCTCCCACACTCATCCATCCATCCACGCAGGTTCGCGCCGCCCATTGACTACAGCCAGTCCTCGCCGTTCCTCATCGACCCCTACGTCCGCCTCACAGCCACCTCCCTGCTCAGCCTGGCACAGACCTACACCACGGTGCGTCGCGTGCTGTGAGGTGTACGGCGTGCTGTGCGGTGTACGGCGTGCTGTGCGTTGTACGGCCGTGTGCTGCCGTGTGCTGTGGGCGACGCGCGCTGGGACGCCCCGGCCTGACCATTGGTCCACGCACCCAAGTGCCACTCGTCTATCCTGCCTCCCACTGCATTTCTTTTTGCCGCCCGCCGTCCGCCCCCGGGCCCCGGCCCTCCCCCTCCAACCCCCCCAAGGTGAACGCAAGCGACTGCGTGTCATTTACCCTCAACAACGAGACCCTCCGCAACATTGCCTCTTTCTACCACGTCGGGAAGTTCGTGAACGGTGCGTGAGCCACTGCAGGAGTGCGTGCGCAGGACCGTGCTCGACGACGCGGCCCTTCCCTGAGGCTTTCGCCGTTGGCGCTGGTCTGATCTCCGTCTTGCCCCTCGCCGGCCGCCCCTGCTGCCCAACATTGGACGACCGCCCTCGCAGACATGGACATCAGCCCGGGCTTCTTCGAGGCCGTTGCGTTCGATAACCAGATCGCCGCTGACCCCAACGACGAGGACCAGGCCGAGCTGCTGGACAACGGCATCCGCAACACAGGTGTGCGGGCCTGGCGTGGGCCCGGCTTGGGCCTGACCTGGGCCTGACCTGGGCCTGATGAGGGCGCCGGCGGGGGTCCACGTGTCCACGCGCGTGTCGTCGAGGGGAGGCCGGGGCCCGGCATGCGGGGCGGGGGTGCTGCCGTGGAGCAACCCCCGCCCACTCGCTCCTCCAACCCCCATGTGCGTGGCCCCCATGCCCCATGCAGACTTTGGCGACGCGGGCTGGTACCTCATCTTCCCCAGGGGCATGCCCCAGGGCACACACCGGCTGTCGTTCGGCTTCCGGGCCTGTGAGGCGCCCGCGGCGGGCCGCGACTTCTGGCGCTACGGCACCAACACGCTCACGGGTGTGGGGGAGCATGGGAGGGGGGAGGGGGAGCAGGGAGGCAGGGGCATGCGCAGGGGTGAGCGTGCACGCGCGTGCAGGGGTGGGCACGCAGGGGTGAGCACGTGGTGGGGTGCACGCTCCCATTTGGCCCGCGCCACACCATGTCGGGCTTGCTGTTGCTGGGCCCGTACGTCAATCAACCATATATAGCCCCCGTATTGCCCGCTTCCCCCCCAGCTAAGCCCCGCCGCCGCTCCCTCACCCACGTGCGCCAGCCAAAGTTCCCTTCCGTGCCGGGGCCCGACCCATGCAGGCGAGTGCTTCCCCGACCCGGTCGCCTGCCGCGCCGACCTGGTCAACGTGGGCCCCCTGACCCTGCCGGACGCGCAGTGGGAGTACACGATCACCGTCAAGTAAAGCACAAGCAGTAATGATAGATGGTTGGCGCATGACCTTGTGTGTGAGCGGCCGATGGGCACGTGAACAGCCGTGCTGGCGAATAGATTGCGGGCCCTGGCTATGGCTACTGTCGGTGGCTGGAGGTGATTTGCTGACGAGGCTTCTAGCGGATGGGGGCGGGAATGAGAGCGAATGAACGAGTGAGAAGCAGGTGACGAGGTTCATGCATGGCGGACTGTACACGGATGATTTCGCCACGTTGGCGAACTTTGGCAAACTTTGCATTGGGGATGGGGTCATGCGCGCGGGTTTGAGGTGCATGGGGGATAACGGTCAGGCTCTGGCACGCCACACGCCAGGAGAATAGATTCGAGCATGACTTAAGAATGTGAACACCTGTCTACCAGGCCCAGCCATGTACGGCGGTACGACAGGTGCTGTACGTCAAAGGCACGCACCGCCTGGTGACCAGCGTTAACCAAGCAAGGGGAGCGTGGGCCCATACTCCCCCCCCCACGCCCCCCCATGCCACGTGTCAGATCCCGCAGCGGTTCCCATGCCCTGCGCTCCTTCCTCAGCCACCTCCTGCCTGCTTTATAACAGCCGCCCCCAACCACACCCACACAGCCCTCCAGCTCCCGCAAATGTTTCAAGTAAGCCAAATGCAGGCAGCACTGGCCAGCAGGCCTCCTGGCTCTGGAGCCCCTTGACCCGGTGCCTTGGTTGACTCCCGCCCTCCCACTTAACTAGTTGCGTATGCTATAGCTTGCCCGCATAGCAATCCACAAGAATGCAAGAATGAACTGGTATGACCCCGCATTTGGCAAAACAAAGCACATGTCATGACGGTTGTCCCCTCAAGCGGCGTCCTACAGGACGGAGCGAGGCCCTTCACATGGATATCTCCAAACACTACGTCGCATACAGAAGGGGCTATAACTACTATAACTGCCGCTTAAAATACACCCCACACCACCCGTGCCTCAGATGGAACAGCAGCACACGCAGCAGGGCCTGTACACACGGCGATGCCTCTATCTCCAGCAGTCCCCAGATGCTTCATGTATGCAGCCCTACAAGCTCTTCACAAATACTCGTGCCATCACTTGCGCGTTTGGTTTGGTTCGGCTGAGTCTAGGGGCTATCGGTGCGCCGGGGGGTAGGCCGGCGGGTAGGCGGGAGGGTAGGCAGGTGGCGAGGGGTCTGCGGACGGAAGGAACACGCATGCACAGGGAGGGGGGCGCGAGCGTGAGGCGGAGAGATGAGCGCACAGCAAGCGTCAGGCAGCCAGCGGGACGGCCTCAGCGAGAGCTCGAGTGCCAGGGCCCCGGTCGCTTGCTCCATGAGCGGTGCTTCAAGGCGCTCAGCCCTGTTCCTGCGTTCGGGCAGCCACCCTTGTCACACCAAACCCACACCCACCTTGCGCCGGGGGCGGTGCCGGGGGCGGTGCGCCCTCCACTGGCCTGGGGGCGGCAGGCGGGGGCGGAGTGGAGGGGAGCGAGGGCGCCCACGGGAGGTCGGAAGGCCGGAGCAGCGGAGGCGGGGGCGCGGCCGTATTGCCCATGGAGGGAAGCGGCGGAGATCCGTACGACACTGCAGGATCCTCATCTCCAGACGGCGGGTCGTACGACAAGTCGTACAGGTCTGTGTCCACGCCGGGTGCCTGTGGCGGCGGGCTGGACTGTACGGCCCGTACTTGGTCGTTGAGGGGGGCGGTTGCGGCCTTCAAGCGGTTGTAGCTCAGGTAGCCGCACGACTGGAAGACCAGCTCCGTCGAGTCGATGAACTGAAGGTTGTAGTCATAGTCCTGTGGCGGTTGGTGGTTGGCGGTTGACGGCTGAGGGTGTAAGCTCTATGCTGCTTCCCCGCCCCCAGCTCTAATGCTTCCGCCCCTACCTCATCGCATCCCACTACCTGTCATCACCTGCCCCCTGCATGCAGCCATCCCTCAAACACGTCTCAGCGCCAACCATGCCCCCGCACGCACCTCGTCGAAAACCAACATGCCGTCCGTACGGAGGCCCGCCTGTACGGAAACACTCTCCCTAGCGTAATTCACGATCACCTCGCCGGCACCGAAGGGGTCGTAGCAGCGCTCCAGGATCACAAACAACAGCGCGTTCAGCGCCTCAGGTCTCCGCATTTCGCCGCAAGCGCGGATACGCGCCTTGCCCCGCGAGTTGTGGACGCGCGTGACTGGGCCCGCGCACTTTAGCGGCCCAACGAGGCCGGGATCCTGAAGCCCCGACTCCGGACGCTGCGCGTAGGTGCAGTGCGCGCGAAGCATCGCGAGTAGGCTCATGTTGCTGGCACTCGCGGGCGAAAGGAGCTGCGTCGCAGCATTGGCGACGCGATCGCAGGCGTCGTGCGGAACGTTGAATCCATCGGGGCCCTCTGCCGCGCGAAATTCGACCATGACGCAGAGAGGGCAGGCGCCAGGTTGGACGGTAGGGCTGGGTCCCTGCTGTCCGGGCGGCAGTAGCGCCGGCGGCGGGGGCGCCAGCGGCGGGGCCGGGGAAGCCGGGCTGGGCGGTGGCAGCGTGGCGGCGGGGGCGAGGCAGCGGGCCGTGGCGAGGTCTGTGTAGTAGCAGGGCTGTGGGGCGGAGCGGGGGACGGGGTTGCGTCAGGTTCGCCGCACGTGTCTTGCCTGTAGGGGTACGGATCTCGCCAAGTCATGCGACACATCCCCCTTGCAATATCCCGAAACGGCAGCCTCACCGCTGCAACGCCCGGGGGCGGCAGGCAGCCGACAAAGGGCGCATCGTCCTGCGCGATGCAGCCTGTATGGTACGGCACGATGCTGCGCCATCGGGCCAGCATGCTGTCTGCAGGGAACCGTACGTCGTACGCCACGGAGCCCCCCGCGAATCCCATCTCCCGGCACGCCTTGGCAGCGCCCGCATCGTCCCATCGCAGACTGCACACCGCGCTCCAGGCACCAGAGACCCACACCTGCGGGGTGGGCCGACAAAGGGGCACCTTGCTACACAAGATCCTCCCGTACGATCAAGATGTAAGCAGTGTCCAGGCCCAGATCCTGCAGGGCCTCCCGCCCTCCAGACTCAACGGACAGCATCTGTGCCCATCAACCCCTCCACGCCTCCCCCTGCCATCTCCCAGCCAACGCACCTGCACGAACCCAGCAGCCCCCTCGGACGTATTGGGCGCCCGGGCCCAGCCCCGCGCCGCACTGAAAGACATGAGCCGGACCGCTCCGGGGGGCGGGTCACCTGGGGGCAGAGGCGGTGAGGGTGAGGGGGGAAGGCAGCGGGTTATGGGCGCGGCAGCGCAGACGGGAACGGCGACACAAACCCAACCGAAGGCGTTGGCCCTCGCCCCAAAGGCCAAAGGCATCCCAAACCCTCGCCAACTAGGCCGTCTCACGCCCTTCAGGCCCCTCTCTTTCAGGCCTTCCCAAGTGCAAGACAGCCGGCCGGCAATCCACACGCCCACCCAACGCACCCGGCTGCGGCTCGTACACATCCGGCGCCAGCTCCGAGGGCTCGTCGTAGCAATCCACGGACAGGTCCCGCGTGTGGTTTAGAACCAGCGAAACCCGGACGTCGAAGCCGCGACAGGCGCCTGCGTTTGCGGGGGATGAGGACGTCGCGGTTTGGGCAGACCAAGGGTAGACGGCGCCAAGGCAACGCCTGCCCTCCCACAGCCCCGCAGCACCCACCCTCGGGCACGAACCCAAGAGTTCCGGGCAGTCGGGTATTTGTCTCCACGAGCGTCTTCGCTTGCTGGGCTGTGCCTCGAGAGCACACCGGTGCAAGGTCCAGCACCAGCCCCCGTCCGTAGCCGTAGCACTTAGAGCCCAGCTTGGCACTGCGGAGGGGACCAAGTTCGGTCGGGTGAATGGCTTGTTGTGCTCACAACCCCGAACGATTGCCTGCCGTACTGCCGTACTGCCATGAGCTCGTGCCGTACGCCCGCACCTGCCGTACTTGAACCCCAGGCGCGTGCAGATTGCGGCTGCCCTTAACGCATTAATGGGCATGAAGCGGCGGGCGCCGTACAGCAACACCTCTGGCAGAGAGTCATTGACGAGGGGGCCCCCCCGGCGGGGCACGGGGTCTGACTCGGTGACCTCGAGGTGCTGTATGCCCGACATGGACACACTGCCCAGGAAGCCACACCTGGGGTTCGAACGGGGGCAGCAGAGAGGGCGATGTGCTGACCCTTAAGGGCGGTGTGAGTTGACCCACAACACATAGCGCCACCAAGCGGGGCGGGCGGACCGGTACAAGCTCAGTGCAGCCCCCCTCACCAGCTCAGCTGTACGACGCCCGAGCGGTTGGCCCTCGGACCGCCGGACAGCAGCAGCGCGCCGTGGGAGAGGTCTGGGGGGAGCGGACAAGCGATCGAGCATTTGCATCCCCCGGTTGCGAGCTTCCGCGATTTAGTCACTGTCAGGGTGAGGCCGACGCATTGCGCTCCGCCCTCTTACCCGGACTCCCTGCCGCGGTGCCGGCCCTCAGGTCAAGGGGCCATTGCGAGGCCCTCTCTCCGTCACCTCCCAACATGCCCCGTGCCACACATCCGACCGGGTGATCACCTGCTTACATAGGGTCGTGTACATCCTTTTGGCCCGCCTTTGCCCCCCGGGATCCCGCCGCACCACTCACTCGTCCGAGCGAGGCCCGTGTGGCCCAACCACGTCTGCTCCACCCGCGGGCTCGCACCGGGGCCCGAGGCGGGGAGAAAGTCCTGAGCCAAAGGCAAACCCTCCTGAGGGGCAGCGCAGATGCACGAGAGGATAGGTGTGGGTTGTTGAGAAGTTGCGAATTCATACATACCTGCTGCTGCCCATCTGTGCCCTTCAACTAACTGTGCGCCCATTCACTCCCGAATCACCAAGGGAACTTCCCTCATTGCTTGCAACCGCGACGCGCCCACCTGCTGTAGCCGCCGCCTGAAGCCCCCGAACGGCCCTCCCGTGACGTCTGGCCGAATGGAGCTCCAGCGCTGCCGCAACAGCCGCAGGTGCGCCTCGAAGCCGTTGCACTCCGCCGGGAGCGCATCCCCCGGCAACAGCTCTTGTGGGTCGGCTGCCGGCAGCTCCAGAGCGGGGGGTTCCACCGGGGGACCCGAAGGCGGGCTGGTCCCTACACCTCCCGCTACGGCCACCGCCGGGGCCTCCGCTGCCTGCATCAGTGGCCACAGGGGTGGGCTCGGCGCTTCCTCTTCCCCTGGACCCAGTGGGGGCCTGCCCGGCGCGTCCGGCAGCCTTGTCAGCACGGGCAGTCCGGGCTGAATGGCGGGCGGGGTATGCGGTGCAGGCGCCCTGCAACGCACGCCCGCCGGGTTGCTGACGTCACACGTCGTAACGCCGTAGTTACCCCAGTAGTGGCAGGCCTCTAGCCGTACTAGCGGCCGCTTGGCGTAACTGCCGTCGAAGACGCGCGAGCAGTCCACTCCGTCTAGCAGCATGGGGAGCCCGGGCGGGGCGGGGCCGAAGGACGCGGGTGCCGCCCCCACCCCCGAGGAGCCCAGCTGGCGACACACCACGGCCGCCTCGGTGCCCGTCCACCTGGGGGCGAGGGGGGAGAGGGGAGGAGGGAGAGGGGAAAGGGGGCCAGGGGGGACTCGTGTTGCGGGTGTGATGGGTGTCCGGGCCACGCACCAAAGAGGACTGTCGCCGATCTTCCCCGCTGTCGAGGCCGTGGGGGATACGTGCCTAGGGGTCTGGCGAGGCCCAGGCTAGGAGGGCGGTGTGCCCCGGCAGCTGCGTTGCGATGGCGCCGAGGGAGATTTCGAGGCTGTGCCCCCCGCTGGCTTATCACCCCATGACCCCACACCAACCCCCCGGCCACGTCACCTGCCACGGCGGGATGCGGGGCCCCTCACCTGTGGTTGCACACGCCCCACCAGCTGCCGTACACGTAGATCTCCACGCGCCCCTCCCACCGGCTGCGCCCGCCCACCAGCCGAAGGGAGCCCTCTGAGGGGGAGCACAGCACATCACAGCATAGCACACACAGCGTGGGCAAATGCGTACGGCATGGTCAGCACACGCCGCACGCAGCCGGACCAGACCTTACGTCACCTCACAAGAAAGGATACCCTCTAAGCGCAGCCTGGGACATGCGCTCAAGAGTTACCTCAAGGGTCTGACCTGGTGCAGGCGCGCTCCGCCCTTTTGGCTACGCTACGCACACGCACACGCACACGCACACGCACACGCACACGCACACGCACACGCACACGCACACGCACACGCACACGCACACGCACACGCACACGCACACGCACACGCACACGCACACGCACACGCACACGCACACGCACACGCACACGCACACGCACACGCACACGCACACGCACACGCACCGGCAGGGCTTGGGGGGGGATTCGGAGCCGCCGGGGCTGCCGGGGGCGCGCCCGTGTGATAGCTGGGTGGCATCCGTGGCAGCCACCCCGCTCCCGGGTACAGCCCGCCGTAGGCAGGAGGCAGGATCAGGCCGGCATCTGGAGGCGCTTCCACCACCTCATCGGAGGGCCACAGGGGCCAACCAGGGGCCCACGGCGGGGCTGGCGGGAACCCGGGGGTCGCGGGTGGGGCGTTCGGGAGTTCCGGCTCGGGCGGAGGCGGGGGCGGGAAGCTGGGTGCAAACGGCGTGGCCGGACTAAAAGGCTTGGCAGGGGCCGAGGGCGGCTGGTACGGGTTTGCCGGGAAGTCGGGGGGCAGGGGCGGGGCTGGCGGTGGCGAGGGAGGCTCTTGTGGGAAGGCGGGCTGGGCGGGTGCTGAGGGGGGAGGGTGTTCCTCGATGGGGCCTTCTGCGGTTGCATCGCGGGAGGGATAGAACCCGGAAGCAGATGGGAGCAATTCGGGCGGGTTGCTCGAGGGCGTGAGCTGCAGGCCGGAGCCGGCTGATGCTGTGGACGCGGTGTGGCGGGGAGGGGGCCTGGAGGAGGGCGGCTGCAGGCGGCGGAGCCAAGGTTTGTGGTCGGGTGGGGCCTTGGATGCTGGAGGCGATTGAGGGGTGGGAGGAAGAAGACGGGGGTGAAGACGAACGCAGTGGCACACGGCAACCGTTCAGGTAGGGGTACAGGCAGGGTCAGGGGGTAGGCGCAGGGTAGGCGTGCCGGCCGGCCGGCCGGCAGGTGCGAACTGTGGGTGGGCGCATATCGCTCACTCCTCAGACGTACAGACCAGCTCCGCGGAATTGCTTCTGTCCCTGCAGCGGGCAAGCACGACAAGCGTGAGGTGCGGTCATGCGGATGGACGACTGGCCCTTTCGCAAGAGCCCACCTGTTGCTGCCAGTAGCAGTATTATCACAAGGAGTAATGCTAGAGATTGTGAACGCTGGCCCTTGGCCATTCACGTTGTAGGAGTGAGACCTCTCGCGATGTATGTGCTTCTGTCGCGAGGGCTACACGCAATGAAGTCGCGCACTAGAAAACATACTGCCGTTGTGTGCCTTTGCACGCGGTGCAGGGGCACCTTCTTAGGCATGACGAATCGATTACCATGCGGGGTTGGGGGCCTGCCGGGGTCCCGGGGAACCAGTCGCCTGCTGTGCCTGCTGCCCACGGAGGCCAAAGCGAGCCCACGGCATAGCAGCACTCGAAGCATTCAGCGGGAAGCGGGATGGACGGTGTGCACGGATTGCACCATGCCCAGGTCCTCCTCTCGAGGGTACGGCCCGGGGGCCTGAGACCTCGGTATTGGTGCATGTATGACCGGGGGTGAGCCGGATTACCCGGATACCCCCTCTTCCATCTCGCACGACACATACCTCCCAGGCTCCCACTCTCCCAGTCGGCACAGGTTAGGCCGGGGCGGGCTGCAGCACGCGCCCCGGTGCGGCTCGGGGCTGCGGGGCTGCCGGGGCACCGCCGCAGCCTCCACCGCCCCCGCCAGCCCCAGGACCAGCCCCACCCCCAGCGCCATGCCCGCGGCCCACAGGCCCACGTGCGCCACGCAATCACGCACCGCCCGCCACCGCTCCGCGCCCGAGCTCCCCCCCCTACGGGTACTATAGACAACGGGGCGTACCCCCCACGGCACCGCCCTTGACACCCCCCTCCTACGCCCCGGCGCCCCGGCCCGCCACCCCGTATGCCCTATCGCAGCCAGTGCACTGCCTGCCTTATGACAGGGGCCCCCAACCACACCCACACAGCCCTCCAGCTCCCGCAAATGTTCCAAGCCACATGCAGGGGGCACTGGCCAGCAGGCCTCCTGGCTCTGGCGCCGCTTGACCAGGTACCTTGGTTGACTCCCGCCCTCCCACTTCACTAGTTGCGTATGCTATAGCTTGCCCGCAGACCAATCCACAAGAATGCAAGAATAAAGCGGTATCAACCCCGCATTTGGCAAAACAAAGCACAAGCGTTCATAAATACATGTCAGGACGTCCGTCCCAGCCAGCGGCGTCGTACAGGACGGAGCGAGGCCCTTCACATTGCATGGATATCTCCAAACACTACGTTGCATATAGCAGGGCCTGCGCACGGGAGTCCACGGTGCACCTTGAGTCCCTCGACGCTATAAGTGCCGCTTCACGATCAGGGCCTGCACACCACCCGCGCCCCAAATAGAACAGCAGCACACGCAACCTGTACACACGGCGATGTCTCTCCCTCCAGCAGTCGCCAGATGCTTCATGTATGCAGCCCTATAAGCTCTTCACATATACTCGTGTCAATACTCGCGCCTGCGTTTGCTTTGGTTCGGCTGAGTCTAGGGGCTATCGGTGCGCCGGGGGGTAGGCCGGCGGGTAGGCGGGAGGGTAGGCAGGTGGCGAGGGGTCTGCGGACGGAAGGAACACGCATGCACAGGGAGGGGGGCGCGAGCGTGAGGCGGCTAGACGGGCGCACAGCAAGTGTCAGGCAGCCAGCGGGACGGCCTCAGCGAGAGCTCGAGTGCCAGGGCCGCGGTAGTTCGCTTGCTTGTTATAATTTCACCCGCCCACCAGTCACCACACCCACCTCGCGAAGTGGTCCCAGGCGCCGGCGGCGGTGCGGGGGGCGGTGCGCCCTCCACTGGGCTGGGGGCGGCAGGCGGGGGCGGAGTGGAGGGGAGCGAGGGCGCCCACGGGAGGTCGGAAGGCCGGAGCAGCGGAGGCGGGGGCGCGGCCGTATTGCCCATGGAGGGAAGCGGCGGAGATCCGTACGACACTGCAGGATCCTCATCTCCAGACGGCGGGTCGTACGACAAGTCGTACAGGTCTGTGTCCACGCCGGGTGCCTGTGGCGGCGGGCTGGACTGTACGGCCCGTACTTGGTCGTTGAGGGGGGCGGTTGCGGCCTTCAAGCGGTTGTAGCTCAGGTAGCCGCACGACTGGAAGACCAGCTCCGTCGAGTCGATGAACTGAAGGTTGTAGTCATAGTCCTGTGGCGTTTGGTGGTTGGCGGTTGACGGCTGAGGGTGTAAGTTCTATGCTGCTTCCCCACCCCTAGCCCCTACCCAGACCCCACGTCCTCTCGGCCCCCTACCTGTCATCACATGCCGCCTGCAGCGACCCCTCTTACACATCCCAGCGCCAACCATGCCCCCGCTCCACGCACCTCGTCAAAAACCCACGTGCCGTCCGTACGGAGGCCCGCCTGTACGGAAACACTCTGCCTAGCGTAATTCACGATCATCTCGCCGGCACCGAAGGGGTCGTAGCAGCGCTGCAGGATCACAAACAACAGCGCGTTCAGCGCCTCGGGTCTCCGCATTTCGCCGCAAGCGCGGATACGCGCCTTGCCCCGCGAGTTGTGGACGCGCGTGACTGGGCCCGCGCACTTCAGCGGCCCAACGAGGCCGGGATCCTGAAGCCCCGACTCCGGACGCTGCGCGTAGGTGCAGTGCGCGCGAAGCATCGCGAGTAGGCTCATGTTGCTGGCACTTGCGGGCGATAGCAGCTGCGTCGCGGCATCAGCAACGCGATCGCAGGCGTCGTGCGGAACGCTGAATCCATCGGGGCCCTCTGCCGCGCGAAATTCGACCATGACGCAGAGAGGGCAGGCACCAGGTCGGACGGGTCCCTGCTGTCCGGGCGGCAGTAGCGCCGGCGGCGGGGGGGCCAGCGGCGGGGCCGGGGAAGCCGGGCTGGGCGGTGGCAGCGTGGCGGCGGGGGCGAGGCAGCGGGCCGTGGCGAGGTCTGTGTAGTAGCAGGGCTGTGGGGCGGAGCGGGGGACGGGGTTGCGTCAGGTTCGCCGCACGTGTCTTGCCTGTAGCGCATGTAGGGGTACGGATCTCGCCAAGTCATGCGACACATCCCCCTTGGGATATACCGAAACGGCAGCCTCACCGCTGCAACGCCCGCTTGCGCCAGGCAACCGACGAAGGGCGCATGGTCCTGCGCGATGCAGCCTGTACGGTACGGCACGATACTGCGCCATCGGGCCAGCATGCTGTCTGCAGGGAACCGTACGTCGTACGCCACGAAGCCCCCCGCGAATCCCATCTCCCGGCACGCCTTGACAGCGCCCGCGTCGTCCCACCCCACACGGCACACCGCGCTCCAGGCGCCAGAGAACCACACCTGCGGGGGATAGGAAAGAGGTCACTCCCCTTGGTGGGCCTGGGCATGCGGACCGGCCCTTCTCGGATAGCATTGCTTGATCCAGATCGACATCCACATCTAGATCCAGATCCAGAGCCACATTTAGACGCAGATCCCGCAGGGCCTTAATCATTAGGGCTAGACGGGTAGCGTCTGGGTCCGTCACCTGCCGTCTGCCTGTGTGCCCCTCCCCACCCACAACCACCCAGCTGCCACCTGCCTGTGCCCCGCCCCCCTTGTCCGTACCTGCACGAACCCAGCAGCGCCCTCGGACGTGTTGGGCGCCCTGGCCCAGCCCCGCGCCGCACTGAAAGACATGAGCCGGACCGCTCCGGGGGGCGGGTCACCTGGGGGCAGAGGCGGCGGGGGCAAGGGGGGAAGGCAGCGGGTGATGGGCGCGGCACGGAGAGAGGGGCGGCGCAAACGCCTCGAAGCGACGGCCTGTCCGCCCCAAAGGGCCAAGGCAAGGACGGTCTCCGCTCACAGCAGAGGACTGACTGTGGCGAGTCATGTGACATGAGCAATTTCGTTCACCCGGTTATGCGCAAGAGGCTTAGCTGACACTCTGGCGGGAGCTCAACTCAGGACCTTGCGGTTTGTTTAGGTTTTGTTGCGTGACAGTCACACGACACACGACATCGATCGATGCAAGTCCCTGCGGCCATCCGACCACGGACGGACGCACCAGGCTGCGGCTCGTACACATCCGGCGCCAGCTCCGAGGGCTCGTCGTAGCAATCCACGGACAGGTCCCGCGTGTGGTTTAGAACCAGCGAAACCCGAACGTCGAAGCCGCGACAGGCGCCTGCGTTTGCGGGGGATAAGGACGTCGCAGACCATGGGGTAGACGGCGGGAGGGGGCGGGGCACGGGGGTGCGGGGAGTGGCAGGGGCTGTCTAGGGAACTCAACACGCAACCGGACCGGGCTGAGGGCTTATCACGCCGTACGCAGGCGGGCAATGTCGCCACACACGGATGACAGCAGGTGACGCAGCCCCGCAGCACCCCCCGGCACCCACCCTCGGGCACAAACCCCAGAGTCCCGGGGAGTCTGGTATTCATATCCACGAGCGTCTTCGCTTGCTGCGCGGTGCCTCGAGAGCACACGGGGGCAAGGTCCAGCACCAGCCCCCGTCCGTAGCCGTAGCGCTTAGAGCCCAGCTTGGCCCTGCGGAGGGGACCAGAATTGGGCGGGTGAATGGCTTGTTGTGCCAACAACCCCGAACGATTGCCTGCCGTACTGCCGTACTGCCCGAAGCTCGTGCCGTACGCCCGTACCTGCCGTACTTGAACCCCAGGCGCGTGCAGATTGCGGCTGCTCTGAGGGCGTTGATTGGCATGAAGAGGCCGGCGCCGTACAGGAACGACTCTGGTATGTCAGGATCGATGAGCGTGGGCCCCCGGCGGGGCACGGGGTCTGACTCGGTGACCTCGAGGTGCTGTATGCCCGACATAGACACACTGCCCTGGAAGCCGCACCTGGGGTGAGAACGGGGGCAAAGATGTAGGGTCTCATGTGAGCCATCAAGCAAAGCTGGGCGGTTGGTGCAAGCTCAGGGCAAGCACCCTCACCAGCTCAGCTGTACGACGCCTGAGCGGTTGGCCTTCGGACCGCCGGTCAGCAGCAGCGTGCCGTGGGAGAGGTCTGGGGGGGGGATACAAATGAAAGCGAGGAATCGGGCACCATAGCTCTCAAAAGAAGACGGAAGGGCATGAGGGCCACCCGCCACCCAGTGCCCGAGGAGTCAGGCTTGTACAGTAGCTCGCGTGAGGAGCCACACGGAGCATTGCAAGCCCCCCACCCTCAACTCTGCACCCTGCACTTCTGAGCTGCTTAGAACACAATCTTCCCTTGCCCGCCGCGCTCGCACCTGTGCTGATGCATATTCCTGGGCCCCAGCCCCCTCCATGTCCGCATGCTCAACCCCTTACGCAATCACTCACTCGTCCGGGTGAGCCCCACGTGACCCAACCACGTGTTATTAAGAAGCTCCCTCACGTCCTCCTGCGGTACAGCAGAGGAGGAGGCCAAAGATGAGCTGCCGCTCTAATGTGCCATCTCGCAAAAGCGCAACCGCCCCAAGCGCTTTCAGGTTGGTATCATCCTCAGTGTGTTTTGCATACCGAGACACGCCGCACCCCACGTTGTAGCAACGCACCCCTCCCGCCCCCTGCCACTGTACAGCCTCACTGCCTGCTGCTCCGATGCCCTCACCTGCTCCTGTAGCCGCCGCCTGAAGCCCCCGAACGGCCCTCCCCTGACGTCTGGCCGAATGGAGCTCCAGCGCTGCCGCAACAGCCGCAGGTGCGCTCCGAAGCCGTTGCACTCCGCCGGCAGCGCAGCCCCCGGCAACAGTCCGGACGGGTCGGCTGCTGGCAGCTCCAAAGCAGGGGGCTCCACCGGGGGGGTGGCTACTGCGCCCTCCACTACGGCCACCGCCGGGGCCTCCGCTGCCTGCATCAGTGGCCACAGGGGTGGGCTCGGCGCTTCCTCTTCCCCTGGACCCAGTGGGGGCCTGCCCGGCGCGCCCGGCAGTCTCAGCCAGTCGGGCAGTCCGAGCTGAATGGCGGGCGGGGTATGCGGTGCAGGCGCCCGGCAGCGCACGCCCGCCGGGTTGCTGACGTCACACGTCGTAGCGCTGTAGTTACCCCAGCTGTAGCAGGCCGCCAGTCTGACCAGCGGCCGCTCGACGTAGCTGCCATCGAAGCTTCGCGAGCAGTCCACTCCGTCTAGCAGCATGGGGAGCCCGGGCGGGGCGGGGCCGAAGGACGCGGGTGCCGCCCCCACCCCCGAGGAGCCCAGCTGGCGACACACCACGGCCGCCTCGGTGCCCGTCCACCTGGGGGCGAGGGGGGAGAGGGCGTCCGCCCGAAGATTGTCAGCTTACGCACTTGGGATGGGCGGCAAGTAAGCAATGTACTCACAATCGTGACCCCAAGCCCGGGCTACTCTTGGCATGCGACGACCGCCCGTTGCTTACCTCCACGCCACGCGTCCAACACGGGAAACACACACACATTGGAAACCCCAACCGCCCCCTCACCTGTGGTTGCACACGCCCCACCAGCTGCCGTTCACGTAGATCTCCACGCGCCCCTCCCACTGGCTGCTCCCGCCCGCCAGACGAAGGGAGCCCTCTGAGGGGGAGCACAGCACATCACATCACAGCACGGGCCAGTGCGTACGGCATTGTCAATACATGTTGAATGGCCCCGGATCGCGCGACAGGTCAGGTCACCAGGAGTCCTTGAAGCTAGGCCTGGCCTTCTGCCCGCGAGGCCCACAGCAGTCCGATCTCCGGAAGCAATGCCGGTCGAGTCCAAACACATGCAGATACCGCTTTCCACAGCGCCTCACCCACACGCGCTCCCTGAAACAGCCGCACGTCGCCCTTCACACACAACTCCTTACACGCGCACCAGCGGGGCTCGGGGGAGGGTCCGGAGGAGGCAGGGGAGCACCCGGGGACGACCCGTCGTGCGCAGGGGGCTGGAACGCATGCGGGGGAGGGCCCCCGGGGGCGGAGGGCCACTGGGGCCACCAGGGCCATGTGAGGGCCCACGGGGGGGCGGGGGGATCGAGCGGTGGCGGCGGCGGTGGGGAAGGTTTCGGGGCCACGGGTGGGAGCCCGGGGAACGCCGGTGGGGCGTCCGGGAGTCCCGGTTCGGGCGGTGGGGGGGACGGAAGGCGGGGCACAGACGGCGGGTCTGGACCAGGAGACTTGGCAGGGGCCGAGGGAGGCGATGGCGGCTGGTACGGGTTGGCTGGGAAGTCGGGGGGGGAGGCAGGGGCTGAGGGAGGCTGTTGTGGCAAGTTGGGTTGGGCGGGTGCTGAGGGGGGAAGGTGTCCCTCGATGAGGCCCTCCGGAGGTGCATCTCGGTAGGGATAGAATCCGGGAGCGGCTGGAAGCGATCCGGGCGGTGGGGTGGAGGGCGGCGGCTTTAGGCCCAAGCCGGGTGGTGAGGACGCGGTGTGACGGGGAGGGGGCCTGGAGGCGGGCGGCTGCAGGCTGCGGAGCCAGGGCCAGCGGCCGGGCGGGGTCTTGGAGGCTGGTGGAAACGAAGGGGAGGAGACGAGGGGGCAGGCGAGGGGGGCCATGAGCGTTGGGTGTGCGGGCGCGAGGGGGGCCGCTGCAAAGCGCTTGGCCTATGGACCGACAATTAGAGTGCATCAGACGCGGGGACCACGAGCGCTCATGGCGCTGACAACCTTACCCCTCAAGCGAGTTGACCGGTCCCGCTGGTTTGCTCCTGCGCCTGTGGTCACTGTTCACCCCAGTCAGCGGCGCGCGCAACATTGCACATTGACCCACCCGCGAGGGCCCACCTTCCACTGCCAGCAGCAATGTCGCCACCAGAAGCAGTGCTTTTACCATATGCCACATCGGTGGGGCCCTTTGCACAGCAAGAGTGAGACCCGCGTTACTTGGCACTTTTTGCAGGATGGATCACGGAACAACGTGTTACAGCTTTCTATGCGTGCAGAAGTGCATTCACTCCCAACGCCAACCGGGGGTACGCGTGGCACGCACCAGGTCCCCCTCGTGCCCCCGTAGCGTACCCCCGCTTGCGTGACGCACGCCTCGTCGAGCTTCCCCTGTTTCCTCTCCAGCTGCTTGCGAAGACCTGCGAAACCGTACGGATTGGGGGGCTTGAAGCCACGCCGCCGCCCTGGCTCCCAGCGCCCGGCGTGCACACCGCAGCCATGCCGCAGCACCCGAGCACCGTTTACCTAATTAGTCCGGCTCGTCCACATCGGTCTCGCCTCTCCCTCTGCCTTGTGGAGCTCCTTACAAGTAATTTAGACACGCAACCAACAACGGGGGTTTAGGCGACGCGGGGGGCTGTGCGAAGCCGCGGGGGACGGGGGCGTGGGCGGGGCCGGCCCAGGCGTGCCAGTCGTGCGTCAAGTCCTATTTGTCCTGCGTCCCTAGATCCTTGCTGCTCGATGCTGGTGTTAAGACGGGTGCGGTGCGATGTGCCGCAGGTCCGGCGCCCGTGGGTTTAGGCAGGGGAGTCATCGCAAGTATCCAAGCTTGCATCACAGCTTCTGTTGGCTATCTCGGTCGCTCACTACACCGCTCTGCTACTTACGACATCTAGCTACAGCAGACGAGGTTACGAGTAAAGCGCTTGCCTTGCGGAACCCTTTTGAGCATGGCCAACTTGCAACAGGGCCCGCGTCTCCAGCGGGGCTGTCCGCTGGCTGGCGGGAGACTGAGACTTCTTCCGGGACGCCTGCAGCGCAGGGCGGTCTGGGTGACGGCCCTGGCAGGCGACCCGAAAGCAAATGGCGGAAAGAAGGTGCGCGGGTGTTGCCTTGCACGCTCTGCGTTGATACCTCTCGGCACGGTTGACCACAGCTGGAGCTTACGGCACATAGCGCCTGCGCGCACGGCTTCCGAGACGGTCGTTAGCGTTGGCGCGGAGATGCTTTAGCGGAACGGCCTGGCCCGACGGCCGGCCAGCCTCCTCGCCGCGAACACACGCCTGGAGCGCTGTTGCCCAGGATCTCCAGCTACGGGTCTCAGCGCCTTTGCGACTCACAGGTCGACTTTCCATCCCCCCCCTCTCGGCATGCTGGACCCGCAGCACATGCACACCCGCATGGCCATCATCGGTGGCGGACCCGCTGGCCACACGGCTGCCATCTATGCGGCTCGCGCCGAGCTGGAGCCCATCATGTTCGAGGTGAGCCCTGCGGAGTGCGGACGCATCGCCCGGCCTCCCCTCCCGCGGCCTTGCCCAAGCGGCCCCTCTCCGTGCTCCCAAACCCTCTCTACACACCACACACAAGCACAGCGTTCCAACACCTCTTACTGCTGTTGCTGCTGCCCACACAACCTTGCACACGTTCTCCACAGGGCTGGATGGCCGGCGGAATCGCGCCGGGCGGGCAGCTGACCACCACCACCTACGTGGAGAACTTCCCGGGCTTCGTGGAGCCAATTATGGGCATCGACCTAACCGACAAGTTCCGGTGCGTACGGCAGTTGACGGCAACCGTACGGTAGATGTACGGCAGCTGATGCGCGGGCTTGGGAGGGAAGCATGGCTCCTGACGTCGGAGGGTCAGGGGCCTGAGGCTGCGAGGGCGGTGAGGCTGGGCCGCGCTTCCCATCCCGCCCCTCTAACCGCCGTACTGCGCTGTACTGCTTTGTACGGCAGGCTACAGAGCGTGCGGTACGGCACCCGCATCTTCACGGAGACGGTTACCACCATCGACCTGCAGTCCCACATGCACAGGCGAGAGGGCCGGGGGGCTGACACGGGGTGTGGTGGGGGCGGGGGGCACGGGGGGACGGGGCTAACACGGGGTGTGTGTGTGGGGGGGGCGCACGGCCACCGACGATGCAGCTAGGGGCTGGGGGCCAGGTGCTAGGGGCTGGAACACCACCGGCGGTGAAGGGTCTGGCCAGATGCTTTGGGCGCAATGTCGCAGCTAGGGGCTGGGGCAGGGCTGGGGGCCATAGTGACGGGGTTTCGCCTCCGCCTGGTCTCACTTCGAGACACGGCCGAGGCGTGCTCGCTCAAGACTCTCCCCCCTCCCCCGTCATCCGCTTCCCCTCCCCTCCCCCGCCCCCAACCAGGGTCTCCATTCCGGGTCTGTACGGCGCACCGGGGCACGCCTCCGTGTCCCTTCGGTCGGCGGAGGACGAGCCGCCACCGGGCAGCGGCGACTCGGTGGGTGGGGGCGGGGGGGTGAGGGGGGCGATGGGTGGGAGTATGGGTGGGCGGGTCGGTGGGATCATGGGCGGGCGGGCGGGTCGGTGGGCAAAGGGGAGGGAAAGGGAGGCGGCGGTCACTGTCTAGGGGTGTCTGGGCGTAGAGCTGTCTAGGGGCAGTGAGGGGGGGCAGTAAGGGCTTGGGACGTAGTATGTGGGAGGACACCCGGACCACCGTGTCAGGGCAGTGCGCAGAAGCTCGGTGGACCCAAAACCTGGGGCGGCATGTCCAGGCCTGGATCAAGGGGCCGGTCTCCATTTGCTTCACCTCGGCCCCCAACCTCCTTCTCACTCTCCCCACCTGCCCCCCTCAGCACTCGGCGCTGGCCCACAACGTGCGTCCCTTCACGCTGCACACCCCCGAGCGGGTGGTCACGGCAGATGCAGTCATCATTGCCACGGGTGGGGGGGGGGGGGGGCGAGGGGGAGGGGAGGGACAGGGGTGAGAGGGGGGCAGGGGGAGGGGAGGGACAGGGGTGAGAGGGGGGGGAGGGGGAGGGGGGGGGACAGGGGTGAGAGGGGGGGAGGGGGAGGGGGGGGACAGGGGTGAGAGGGGGGGGGGAGGGGGGAGGGGGGGACAGGGGTGAGAGGGGGGGAGGGGGAGGGGGGGGACAGGGGTGAGAGGGGGGGAGGGGGAGGGGGGGGACAGGGGTGAGAGGGGGGGAGGGGGAGGGAGGGGGGCGGGGAGGGGGGAAGGGAGAGGTCATGTCCGGAGGCACCGGGCTGCACCGGAGGGAGTGTGGGCGCATCCCAGGGGGCGACGGCGTAGGGCGGCAGACGCAGGGCCCGGAGGCTCTCCCCACACCCCGCTCCCAGCCGCCCCCCCGCTTCCATCCCCCCTGCCCCCCCAGGCGCCTCCGCCAAGCGGCTCCGCTTCCCCGGCTCCGGCGATGAGGCCGAGGGGGGCTACTGGAACCGGGGCATCAGCGCATGCGCCATCTGCGATGGGGCCAGCCCGCTCATCAGGTGGGGGGTGGGGGCAGGAGAAGGGGGGGGGCCTGGGGGGAGGCGGGGCGGTGGGGCGTCGGAGGAAGGGTGGAAGGGGCGGGGCCACGTGTGTGCGACGATGGGCGGTTCAGGGAGGGGGGGAGATGATGGTGATTATGGTGAGGGGGTGGTTGTTTGGCGGGGGAGGGAGAGATGGCCTGGGACTGTTGGCCCGGGTCCGTGCGTCCTTCGATCACGGCGGCCGCCCCGTTGGGTTGGGGTCGAGCTCCTAGGTTGCAGCTAAGCGACTAACGTGATCAGCCAGTCCGCAGCCCCTCCTGCCCCCAAAGCTCTCCTTCCCTCCCCTCCTCCCCCCCCCAAAGGAACAAGCCGGTGGCGGTGGTGGGCGGAGGCGACAGCGCCATGGAGGAGGCCATGTTTCTGACCCGGTGGGGAGGGGGGAAGGGGAAAGGGGGTGTGTGGTTTGACACGTTTTTGGGGGGGTTGCATGGGCGACAACGCCATGGAGGAGGCCATGTTTCTGACCCGGTGGGGGGGAGGGGGGAGGGGAAGCGGGGGAGGTTGAGGGGTTTGAGGTGGAGCTTGGGTCCGTGAGGGGAAGGGGAAGGGTGGCGCTGGCCTGGCGTGATGGCCTGACTCCCGAACACCCCCCCCTCCCCCCCCTGTCAGGTACGCGTCCAAGGTGTACATCATCCACCGCTTCAACTACCTCGAGGCGTCCAAGGTGGGGGGAGGGAGGGGGGAAGGGAAGGGGGGAGGCGGGAAAAGAAAGTGTGTCTTTGCACGCGTGTCGAGAGGGCAGCGCTTCAACTGCCTGGAGACGTCAAGGGGAGGGGGAGGGGGCTGAGACGTGGAAGGAAGGTGTGTTTCAGCTCACCGGCCCCCAATCCACAGTATCAACGGCATCCGCCCTCACTCGCCCCCCCCCCACCCCACCCCACAGTCCATGGCCCGCCGGGCCCTGGCCAACCCCAAGATCGAGATCCTGTGGAACTCCGAGGTACGGCACGGGTTGCATACATCTCTGGTCTGTGATCTAAGACTGTCCGCACGGCTCGCCTTTGCTTCCCATATGGGGTGGGGTGGTGAAGCGCCGACCGGACTTGCCTTCCTGCTCTCAGCCTTTCTACCCCTTCCCGCTTCCCCGCTCTCCGGCCTCTCCTTGGTCCAAAGGCTCCCTCCTTCCCGCTCTCTCTCCCCTACCCTACCCCATTCCCCCCCTGTCAGGTCAAGGAGGCTCACGGCAACGACCAGGAGTGCCTAGGTGGGGCCGCACCCAACCAGGGGGGGGATGGGATGGGGCCGGAAGGGGGACGCGGCAGGGCAGCACTGTCCCCCACGTGACAGCAACCGTCAAAGGATGGGCGAGGCTCATTATGAACAGTTCGGCATCCCGCCTCAACCGGTAAGTCAGTCAAGCGCGAAGCACCCACGGCAGTGGCGAGTCTCCCCCTCCTCTGTCCCTGGGATCGGGCAGGCGTCTGCCGGACTCCCTCACCCCCAATCCCCTGCCCGCCAACCCTTACCCCACCCCTGAAACGCTATCCAAGCCATGCACGGCACAGCACGGCACAGCACGGCACGGCCCCCGGGCCTATTCGTTCGACACTAACCCCCCGCCGCCCCTCCACCTCCCGGCCCCGATCCAAATCAGGATCCATCACCGTTGCCCGCTCGCTTGGGCCCGCCGTGGGCGTCAGTGGGCCCGGCAACCTGGTGCAGGCCCCCTCGGCCGCCGCCGCGCCCACCAAGCTGGAGCGGGTGGAGGTGAACGGCCTTTTCTTCGCGATCGGCCACAAACCCGCCACCGAGTTCCTGCAGGGACAGGTGAGGAGGGGGGTGAAGGGGGGGGATAAAGGGAAGGGGGAGAGGAGAGGAGGAGGGAGGCATGATCCGCCATCATGTTCCTGCAGGAGGCGCGAGGGACTGAAAAAGGGGATAAGGGAAGGGCATGGAAGGCGAAGGGTTTGGGAGAACGAAGGGAAGGGGGTACAGGGCAGGAGGGAAGCACATACCGCCCTGAGTTCCTGCAGGGACAGGCAAGGGGGTGGGGGCAGCGATAATGTGACGCAGGGGACGAAGGAGGATCGGGCAGGTGACGGGCAGGGCGTAACGGCAGGGGCACGTCTTCTGAACGCAGCCCCTGCCCCCTTGCCCCCCCCCCCTCTCGACAGCTGGAGCTGGATGAGTACGGCTACATCATCACTATGCCGGGATCCACCGCCACGTCCGTACCAGGTACGGCACGGCGTACGGGCGCAACGCACTGCCGTACGTCTTCGTCCCATCTTCCCCTCTGCCACACCCCATGGCGCTTCTCCTTCGCTTTCCAGTTTCTCCCCAACCTGCACCCTCCCGCCCTCCCCTCATCCCCAAGATCTGCCCCCCTGATCTCCCCCCCCTCGACCCCTCGACCCCCCCCCCCCCCCCGCCAGGCGTGTTTGCGGCAGGGGACGTCATGGACCGCAAGTGAGGAGCCCAGGGGGGGGGGCCGGGGGGGGAGGACGGCCCGCGTGATCACGTAGCTTCATGGCACGGGATCGGCCTGTACGGCAGCCGGCAAGGGGCCGCCAGTACGGCACCCGTGCAACCATGGGTCTGACCAAACCGCACCCTCACTGGCACGCCCCACGACAACACCTCACACTTCACCCACCCCACCCAACCACCAACCAACCCCCCCCCCCCCCCAGGTTCCGGCAGGCCATCACGGCTGCGGGCAGCGGCTGCATGGCGGCTCTGGAGGCGGAGAGGTACCTGCAGGTGAGGGGGGGCAAAAGAGGGGGGGAGGGAAAGGATGGCGGGGGGACCACAGGGATTAAAGAAGCTCCTGTCCTCCGGTGCAGGCCCCCGCTGACGCACCCTCCCTGCCCTCCCTCCGGGCGCTCCCTCTGATTACCCTGGTCCAGCAGAGGACACGCCTCGTGCCCCCGCAAGCCTCTCCCCGTCTCCCGACCCCCTCGTTTCCCGCTCGAAAACAATACCCGTCTCCCGACCCCCTCTCCAATTTGCTTCCCCCCCCCAGGCCCTGGACTCGGGTGCCTCCGCCCCTCTGGCCGCCGCCGCCTCCGTACCGCAGCAGTACACCTCGGCCGCCCCCGCCAGCCAGACGCCCTCGGCCGCCTTCGACTTCTCCTCCGCGTCCCAGCTGCAGCCGGCGGAGACGCAGGGCGTCTCGGGCGGCGCGTAGGGCTCTCGGCCCCCGGAAGGGCTTGCGCGGTGCACACAGGGTCCGAAGGCTCAGCTTCGCTCGGGCCTCCTGGGCTGGACTGGGCGGGCCTCGGGCGGCGCGTAGGGCTCGACGCGAGGAATCCGAGGCTTGGCTTGGGGCAGGTGGGGCTCGGTCGAGGCTACCTGTTTGGGGAGCGCACGGGTGGGTCACGGGCCTGTGGAGAGGTTGTCCAGGGGGGCTGGCCCAGCCTGGTGTGTTGCTTCCGCGCCTGATGTGCCTGGGCGGTACTTCGGAGGTTTGGGAGTCACTCGCTCGGGTGTGCTACTCTCTGGCGCTCCAGATGGAGTGCGTCTGGGCGGGGGAACACGGGCTCAGAGGAGCTGGGAAGGCGGGTGCGGAAAGTGTGTTCGATCTGCAGGGCGCAGCAAGCATTCAGCTTTGAGGATTTCTATTATTCCGGGGAAAGGGGGGAAGGGATTGCGCAGGGGCACTCCCGAAACAGGGGCGGACTGAGAATCGTGTCTTGAGAATCGTGTGCATAAAGGCCGCGGCGTGCCGGGCCGTTGTTAAGTAGGCAAGTTACGGGTGTGCCGTTAGTTGTTGGGTCCTTGGTTGTGTGCAAGGCAAGAAGAGCTCAAGTCATGCAGCGTTAGCACGGACTGTTGCAGCCAGCCCTGTGTGGCGATGGCGTTACTGTACAGTGCAAGTGCGTTGTGGGGTTGACTTTGATCGGTTTCGTGAAGCGGCATCCATTCCTCGGGGGGTACCCAACATTGGAGCGCGGCTGTGGGGTCGCGTTTTGGGGCTGAGCCGCCGCCGCTAGGCTCTTCGGGCGGCGAAGCCCGTTTGATGCGGGATGTGCGTGCGGTCCACGGTCCATCTTGCGCCCCCCGAACTGGAGCAAACGTCGAAGAAATGTCGGGAGCGGTGCTCGAGAGCGGGCTGGTGGGGTCGGATAGGCCCTGCGGTGCCGCTCTGGGCTGGTGGAAAGGCACTGAAGAAGTGGAGGCCGGGTCAAAGCCTGGCCCTTAAGGCTGCTGAGGGTCCGTGCTCGCAGGGACCGTGCGGCCTGCTGCGGGACGGGACGCACCGGGCAGTCGCGTGCGGCGGACAATGGAGGGAACCATAAACTGAACGGAGAGGGAGGTGGGCGTGTAACAAGTTCTTGTGTCAGGCCTCCCATTTGCTCGCCCTGAAACCTATTGTGCTAGTGGGAGAGTTTCATGCCCATGGGCCGTGCGGCCGTCATGGCTTTCTATCCTCCCCGACATGGCCGGCACCCATGCAGTTGCTATTAGCAGAGCCTTGCTAGGCCGCATCCTCCACTCCACATGCAAACACGAAGAAGAGGAAGACACGCATGTGGGCCCCCCGTGCACGTCCCAGAGCCCAACGTCGCGGTGGTCGCACACAAGGTCCCGCGCACGCTGCCGCCGCCGCTAACCTTCTGGATGGGGCCCCGCCGAGTGAAGGCGCCCCATACGGTACAGATCTACAGGCCATACAGGCTAGCCAAGACCTAAGAGCATCTAATGACCACCGGTCAGCACTAAGCAGAGTGATTTTGAGCCGTCGAGGTATGTGCAACGAGGTATGTGCAACGCTTGCTACAGGCGGTGGTGTAGGGCAGGCCGGCCGGCCGTGGTGCCCGGGCGGCGCTAGTGGGGGACAACTGAGCGGGCGGGGCTTCCCACGCTCAAGGACTACAGTTGAAGGCAACTGTAGGTTTCGGGGGAGCCAGGGACTGGGGACAGCCGGCGTAGGCTAGCAATGTCGTGTTGCTGTTGGATTGTAAGGCCACCCGGAAGCCATGTGGGTCCCCAAGCACCCCCAGCAACCTTCAAACTGGCAACCGGCCCCCGCCCAGGTCTCCAATACTTACCAGGTACAGCTATGGTGCACATCCTACTTGGGTGAACGATCCCGCACCACTATACCAGGATGACTCCTTACGATGCCACGCACCGCGCTAACAGATAAATAACATCATACCACATCATGGTCACAGCACACACAGCTCACTCGGTCATGTCAATGCTCCAGCGCGGCTTCTTCAACCAAATCCGCACCTCTCCGGGGGCCCGCCTGTCCCGGCGATGCAGGACGGCAGGGCACTCACAGCGAGGGCTGCGCCGCCGCTGCCCGCACCCCCACCCCTCCTCTGGGCTGTTCCGTGCTGCCAACAGGCATGTTTGGCCCCTGCTGTAACGCACTCATGCACTCACTCACTCATTCGCTCGCTCGCTCGTTCCGCTCCCTCGCAGCCGATTCCTGAGGCTCCGTCGCGGCCTACGCCTCATCCGTACTCCTCTCCCCTGCCGCCCTGGTGCTCACCTACTCCCATCGCCCGCCCTCCTGGCTCCACCGCACCGACCTCCACCGCGCCCCAGCCCCCCCGCTCACTCCGCCACTGGGCGTCAGCTTCTCGTCCTGCTTCTTCTTGGCCTCGTCCCACTCCTGTCGTACGGTACGGCACACAACACACGCGTTAGGGGTGATGAAAGGTCTGATAGTGGTGCCACCCGCCCGTTGCCCGGAGGGCAGCACCGGGCCACCAACAGCGCCCGCCTATGCACGACTAGGACAGGGAGACCCGGCCGATAACCACCGAAGGTCAACATCTCCCCCGCCTTCTTCCCTGTGATCACAGCCGCAGACCCCCGCAATTCCCACCCCCGCTCCCACCTGCTCCAGGGCCTTCGCGGCCTCGCCGTGGCACTGGGAGCCGTCCGGGGTGGTGACGTTGGAGTCGAGGTCAGAGTCCACCGAGCACACGCCCTCGCCCTCGTCCTCGCCCACGTCCTCCAGCCTCGGTCCATTGTACTTCCCGCCCTTGGTGCCCTTGTCCTCGCCGCCCTTGCCGCCCTTGTCCGCGTCACCCTTGTACGGGCCCCCCAGCTCCTGGCCCTCGCCCTTGTCGCCGCACTTGCTACAGGTGCCCTTGCTCTCGTCCATCTTCTTGCCGTCGCCCTTGCCGCCCTCGTCCGTATCGCTCTTGTTGCACTTGTCGCCCTTGCCCTCGAGCCTTGTCAGGTGCAGGCCCACGGTGGAAGGCATGGTTGAGGCCTGGGGGGAGGGGGCGGCACGGAGCAGGGGCAGGGAGCCGGAGGCTGAGGCAGGGGCGGGGGCCGGAGCCCAAAGGGCATGTGAGGTGCTCGTGGCAGCATAGAAGGGTGGGCTGGCATGGAGGATAGGCTTACATAAGGCCATGTGGGTGGTGCGTCGGAGGGTTAGCCGACCCACATCACGACAGAAGCCCGTCCTGGGGTATGAATGCCTGCGGCCCTCCGCCTTTGAACCAAGCCGACCGTCCCTTGAAGTTGGCTGTGGCTCTCACGAGAACGCCAACCGTGGACAGCGAAGCCGCCACGACATGGCGCCGTCCGCTACCTCTTTGTAGACCTGGGTGCACCCCCAGACAGCTGTGCTGCACAACCAGAGTCTCGCCAAGGCCACGGGGGAGCCACAGCACGGCATCCCTCCGCATGGACGCAGGACGCACCCGTGGGAGTTGCCGGTTGGCCGCCGTGCTCATGCCGTCGGGCAGCGCGTGTATCCTCACGATAATGGCCTTGACCTGCATGGAGAGGGGCGGGCACGGAGGGGAGGGAAACAGCGGGTGCGGACATTTGTGCTGCTGTGTGGTGTGTGGTGGGCTCGAAGATATCGTACACGTTCTGGCTGGGTTCGTGCCTGCGCACCCCCCGCTCCCGCTCCCATGGCCCCACCCCTCTCCGGCTCCCCGTACCCTAGGTCTCTCCCGATGCTCCCGATGCTCTCCCACCTTTTCTTGGCGGTACGCCTTGACAGCATCGGTCAACCCTGTCCCCTTCTTGACCTTCTTTTTGAGCGCCGGTACGGCTTCCGTCAGCAGCACGTCCTTTGCTAGTCGGATTTTCGCACTCATTGCAGCTGCACGGGCTCTGTTTTGCTCCCGAGCCACGTCTCGTGAAGCCTGCGAGCAGGTACAGCGGTTCACAGGCCCGCCCTGGGGGAAGAGGCGAACCGCCGCATGCCCATCCATGCCAACGATGTCCACCTTGAAGAGCTTGTCTACCTCAGCCTCCACCTCCTCGCACTCCTTCATAAATGGCCGGAGGTATCTGCGCGCGAGTGCCAAGGCATCAGCTCGGGCCGGTATTTGGCTGGGTCCGTGGGCCCGCTCGGGGCCTAGCGCGCCGCTTACCGCTGAAGAACATGCTCCGCGCGCTGTATGACGTCGTTGATGAACATGGCTCAAGGTGGTCGCGACGGGTCTAGCTGCCGAACCGCGACACAGCGCGTCGATGGCTCAGAAGCGCCGACTACCCAGGGGCTCTTGTTTTTTCCCTCCTTTATCGCCTCTTGCAGCAGGACACAATCTTTTGGAACAAAACCAGTACGCAGGAGCTGGCGGGAAGTCGCAGGCAGCCAAAGTAGCTGTAAATGTGCGCACGGCGCGAGAGGGCGTGTTGCAGGTGCAGCTAGTGCAAGTGGTCGTAGGCTGCAAGTCAGGCCTATGATAAGCATTGCCGTGCAAGAGGGGCCCGAGCGGGCCGAACTCATCTCGAGGCACCCGTTGACAACTGGCGCGGGCCAGTGCACCCGTCGTGCAGCTGCACGGGCCCCGCCCACCCTCCGCCTCAGCACGCGCGCATGCATGCAGATCCCCCCCCACTGCACTTACGCCACTGGCCCTCAACAGCCCAGCTACAAAACTCCAAACGGCCACCCATGGGCCTGCTGGGCCGCGCCATGGGCCTGGCTGGGCCCCGCACTCAGGGTGGCGCCGCCGCCGCTCCCGCGCAACGGATTGTTGGGAAGCTGGAGCTGACCGGTCTGTCCATTCTCGGTTGGTGACAAACTTGCTGCCGAGTTTCCTCGAGGGTAGGAGTGCGGGGAGTCGCTAGCTGAAGGGATGAGAGGGCGCCTAACGTCGCCACAAGGGGCACTGCGCGCTACTGTCCGCCAGTCGACCCGTGAGGGCCCCTGCCCTCTGGCAAAGCACCACAGGCTAGGCACGAGCACCAAGCCTTTCTGCCAACATATGAACTTTCAGGGTGCCCAGACGGCGAGCCTTGAAGCTTACACCTCTTGCTGGCGGTCCTGCATTTCCGTTGCTGCCGGGCCGGTAGGGCCAAGCTACCTGACCGCCCCTGAAAGCCTTCGCACACCGTTCTACCTACCAGCATGCGTTATGTGGGCTGGTCTACCTGACACAGCCCTCCACGTTGGGCCTTGCCCTCACAATCACATGTCCCCAGACAGTCCTTGATATGTATACTACACGAGCCCCAGCTCAGAGGCCTTGCCCCACGTCTAGCGCCCTGAAATCATCATTAGGTCACGACTTGAGCCACGCACCACACTACACCGGGATCACTCCGACCTGAGTCACGCACCAGGCTGTACCAGGTCTACCTACAAAGCAATCGCTCCACTCGCCTGCGCTCACATCTCTCCTTCGTTCGTTGTTGTCAACGCTCCAGGGCTGCCACTACAATGCCCGCAAGGCCCTCGCCGCAACCCCTTCACAACGGGCCCGGGGAAGCAGTAGGGCACGGCACTCTGCAACGCTACCATTGCCCGCACCTGCACCCGCCGTCCCCGCCTCATTCTCCGGCATCCGCTTCCTAAGGCTGCCTCGCTACTCACTCGCGCTGCCCTCCTCTCGCCCTCGGCACTCCCGGCTCCGCTCCGCTCCACTCCACCACCCTCCCGGCTCCGCACAGCTGCAGCCACCGCCTCCAGCCTTGCCGTCACGCCGCCTTACCCGCGCAGCTCCGTACTCCTCTCAAAGCTCCCGGCTGCTCTGCTTGCGCCCTCCAGGCTGTGCTCCGCTCCAGCGGCCTCCGGGGCCCCGCTCCGCTCCGCGCCCCCGCCCCGCTCGAAAACAGGCAGTCTCTACATGAACATGGCGTAGATGTAGGCGCCGATGGCGAGCAGGATGGTGACGAGGATGATGTCGACGCAGAAGTTGCGCGTGTTGCGCATCTTGTTGACTATGCCCTTGAGCTTGGCGTTGTTGGTCTTGAGGCTGCTGGTCACCTTGTCCATTTGCTGCTCGATGTCGTCGATCACGGGCGCCTGGCGGTCGAGCTCCTCGCCTGGGGGCGGGCGGGTGGGCGGGGAGGCGGAAAGGAGTGGGCGCGAAATGGAGGGAAAGAAATACGGCACCGGGTGTCGCCAGCATCCGGTAGGGTCGTGTCAGCTGGCATGGCATTGCATCGCGCACCACACCCCAGGAGCTGCAGCGCCCGCTCCCCGCGGCCCCCCCGGCCTCCCTGCCCCCCGCCCGGCACGCACCCATGTTCCTGGCCATGTCCCCCAGCTCCACCACGCCCGCCTCGATCCGCGTCAGCTTCTCGTCCTGCTTCTTCTTGGCCTCGTCCCACTCCTGCCGTACGGTACGGCACACGGCACACGCGGTAGGGGTGGTGAGAGGGCCGGTGAGCGGTGCCGTACACTCGCGGCTGCTTGTGAGGGGCCAGGTGCAGTCGGAGCGCATGCTGAGACCACCATGCGCAGCCGGGGCAGGCAGACCCGTTAAAAGCCGCGTGAAGCCCGGCCCCCAGCACGGCCCAGAAGGCCAGCCCGGAAGCGCCCCTCCCTCCCTGGCCGCAGCCCGCTCTCTGCGCCCGCTCGCACCCGCTCGAAGGCTTGCGTGCCCTCCGTGTGGCCGTAGTAGCCCTCCTGGGTGGCGGGGTTGGACTCGAACTCCGAGTTAAGGTACACGGCCTCCCCCTTTTTGCCCTTGCCCTTGACGTACATCTGCAGGGACGCGGGGGGGTAGCGAGTGGCGGGGCCGAGTCGGGGCGCGGATAAGAAGGTGAGGGGAGGGTTAGAGGATATGAGATCTTGGGAGAGAAATAGAGGGCATTCGCCTAAGGTGCTCCTGGCGTAAAGCCATGTGGGTCGGGGGCCGACCCACATCACGACAGAAGCCCGTCCAGGGACTCATCGCCCGCGCCCTACGCCTTCCATCCAAGTCGGCCATCACTTGACATTGCCTGTGGCTCTCACGAGAGCGTCAACCGCGGGCAGTGAAGTTGCCACACCCCGCCGGTGCTACCCTGGCGGCCTGGCCCACTGGTAAGACGTTACTCCGCCCCCAGGCCGCCCCGCTGCATGGCTGTGGCCTCGCCAAGGACCAGGGGTAGCCAGCTAGGAACGGTTCCCAGACCGAGACCTCTCATCATGTACTCAAGACGCACCCGTGCGGGTCGCCGGTTGGCCGCCATGCTCATGCCGTCGGGCACCGCGTATATCCGCTCGATGACCGCCTTGATCTGCAGGAGGAAGGGCAGACCCGGAGGTTTGGAGGGAACAGCTGGTGCGGAAATTTATGCTGCTGTGTGGACAGCAGGACGGTATGAAGATGTGTGCTGCTGTTGTGCGGTCAGGAGAATAACCCTAACCGTGACACCCGTCCGCCATTTTGGCTGGGTTCGTGCCTCCGCCCCCCTCCCGCCCCCCCTCCCACGCCCCCAGCCTTCCCCGTTCCCCAGCTATTCTTCTACCGTGATGCTCTCCCACCTTTTCTTGTCGGTCCGCGATGATGGTCTTGCTGACCCCTTTCCCCTTCTTGAGCTTCTTTTCAAGCGCCTGCACCGCTTCCGTGAGCAGCACGTTCTTTGCTCGCCGGATTTCAGCATTCTTTGCAGCTACGAGCGCTCTGTTTTGCTCCAGGGACACGTCGGTTGCAGCCTGCGAGGCGGCAAAGCAGTTTACGGGCCCGCTCCGCGGCCGAACGGGCGACCCGACCCATGGCACCATCCACCCTCCCACCTCGAGCAGCTTCTCTATCTCAGCCTCCACCTCCTCGTACTCCTCCATGAACGGGTCATCCGTCTTGTTGCCCTTCGTCTTAAGAGGAGCATCATACTTCTCGTATCTGCGCGCGGGCGTCGGGGAATCAGCTCGGCTGGTCCGTGGGCCTGCTCAGGGCCGAGCGTGCCTCACTTCTTGAGGATATGGTCTGTGCGCTGTATGAGGTCGAAGATGGACGTCATGGCTCAACGCGGTCGTGACAGGCAGCTGCGAGCAGCGCGGTCGCGCGCTCAGCAGCGCCGTCTGCCCAGTGGCTCTTTGTGCTCTAATAAGGAGTGCAGCAGGTGTAGGGGCTCTGCCCAGGTGCTAGCAGGCAAGTGAGCGCAGGTAGCCCAAAGCGGGTTCAGCAAGTCTCCGCTAAGCAGTGAGGGGGCGGGTTGCAGTCACAGCTAGCGCAGTGTGAGGAGCGGTACGCTTATGCGCAAGCAGTTGTGCAAATGCAATAGGGGAGCGAGTGGGCCGACCCCACAACTTCCTGCCGGATGGAGGCCCTGTTGACCGCGGGCCTGGGCACCAGGACTGGCTCTACCCCTGCGCTCCCGGTCAGTGCTTCCCCTTGCCGTAGAGCACAGCATACAACCGATACACGAGGCCGAGCTCCGCGAGCTACCGACGTTTTTGTGTCGCTTGCCTACGTTTGCACGCGAACAAGTTATTCTACCTATTTCAAACGCTATCACTATCGACGAATAGTAAGTTGCGGGAGGCCAGTCCAGCAGCGCGGGCAAGCACGGCGCGGTCCGGTCAATCGCAGCTCCAGGGCGGCCTGTGTAGGTCCACAGGCCGCCCGCCCTGGCGCTTGGTGGTGGTCTGTAACAGCATGTAGCTGTGGCGTTGGGGATGGCCAGCCCGGACCTGGGAAGGCACCCGACGCCCGGCAGGGATGTGCCAGGTGGCTGGCCCGGGCACATCCCCGGCGAACGCCGCGCTTCCCCACCCGGGGCCTACAGCCCCTACGCCCACGAGGGGGAAGGCGTAGCGCCTCTGTCCATCCCTGGATCGGCACTCTCCTATAGCCCTGGCGGGTATGCTGCTTTGGCAGCTCGAGGACCGGCCAGCACAGCCTCCCGAAGCGCTGCTGCCGGGGCCGGAGGCCATGTGAGCGCTGCCCAGGGCCGCGCCGGGGGCGGTTACGCCGCCGGCCTGCAGGCCCGCTCCAAGACCCCGAGTCGACCTGCAGGCCACGTGCCCACCACCTACCCCCCCGCGGCAGCGCGTCGGGCGGCGACGCCCCCATCCCGCATCGCCGCCGCATACCCGCACGCCTCAGTAGGGCCAGTCGGGGGGTCGGTCGGGACCCGGCCGAGCACAGCCACAGCCGTCCATGGCGGCTCGCAACCAGCCCCCAGCAGCAACATACGCACCGCGACCGCCGGTGCGGTTCAAGCCCTGACCCCTCAGCGGCCAGGGCCTTCCCAACGAGACCCTGCCGCCACTGGCCGGCCGCGGGTGTCTCCAGGGCTCGGCACAGCCGCCTCCCAGACCCCTCCGTACCGCCCGGGCCTGGGCTCAGCCACAGCACGCGATTCCCCCGCCGGTCTTGGTACCGGTACCGGTCGTGGGTCTGCCCTGCGCACCACGCCCCCGGGGCTGGGCTCTCGCTCCGCCGGCCGCGGTGCGGGGTCCGGGGCCCGAAAGTCAACCGGCCGGCCCGGCAAATTTGAAGAGCCGGGCGAGGATTGGCTGGCTTCATACGAGCGATCCACCAATAACTTCCTCGAAGAGCTGGAGGGCTTGCTGCAGGGCCTGGGCCCCACGCCGGCCGCCGAGGCTCGAGCGCCTCCGCTGCCCCTGCCGCCCACCCTGGGCGCCGGCATGCCACGTCAGCTGGACCCCGCCGCCAGGCCTGCGGCGCCCTCCACGTCGCCGCCCATGGCTGGCCCCGGGGCCGCAGGCAGAGCCGTGGCGGGTCCTGTCCAGGCGTCGCCTCAAACGGCGAGGGAGGCTGGGGTCAGGGACTCGACCGCCGCGTCCGCGCGGCTGGCGGCGCTGCTGGCGGCGGCGGAGGAGCCGCTGCCACTGGCCCCCGCTGCCCCCAACCAGCCGGCGGCCCCCGCTCCTGCGCTCGGCGCGATGAGCGGGCTGTATGGCACGACTCCGCCGCGTGCCTCCGCCCCGTCGTCTATTGCCAGCCCTGCCCTGACTTCCGCCACGCCGCATCCCGCCAATGCGGGTGTGGCAACGGGGTCAGGTGCGCCCACGCCTTTCACCGCGGCCGCCAGCCCCGCTGGGGCAGTCTTGGGGCCGGGCGCTACCATCGGCGGCCGCGCGGGCCCTGCCGCGTTCAGTCCTGCACCCGCCTCTGCAGCCACCGGGGCTCAGGCGGCCGGCGGGGCCTCGCCCTTGGCACCCGGCGTCGGGGCTGCGGTGGCGGCCGCGGGACTGCCGGCGGACGCCATGGGCGAGCTCCTGCGCGTGCTTCAGTCCAGCCGCCAGCAGGCGGCACGGCTCATGGCGGAGCTGCAGGCGGCAAAGGCAGAGGCGGAGCAGGCCAGGGAAAGGTGTGTGGCTGCGTGCCCCTGGGCCCGGGGCCGGGATGTGGGCGTGGGTGGGCACTGGTCTGGGCCGTGCTCCCACCATGTGCATGCAATCAAAGTTGGGCAGGGCTGGCGTTTTGGTTTACAGGCAGGCTACTCGCCGACCCAGATGGATTTGCAACTGCGTGTAACTGTGTGAACAGTGTGTGCAGGGCTGCTCGTGTAAGCCAGGAAAGTATAGGCGCGATGACTAGCCGGCCGGCCTTAACTGCGGAAAACGAAAGCCCGAGAGCCCGAAGCCCACTTGTGAACCGTGTGTCTGACGTACAGCCCTTGTCGCGTCGCCGCAGGGCCGAGGAGTCCGACGAGCTGGCCCGGCAGTTCCAGCAGCAGCTGATGGAGCGGCAGCAGCAGCTGGCGGCGTGGCGGGCGGCGCTGCTGGAGGTGGAGGAGCGGTGCGTGGAATTGGGGGTTTTGGGGGTGCATGCGAGGGGTGCATGTGTGTGAAGGGCTGCTCGCATGAGCCTGGGAGTCTCAGGCGCGGTAGTTAGCCGGCCGGCCTTAGATACGGAACCGAAAGCCCGAGGAAACCGAAGCCCGACCCATCCCGCCCATCCCGAACGTGCATGTGTGTGTGGGGGGGGGGCCTGCGTGCGGGGACAAAGCTGCGCCAGGGCCTGGAAAGGGCAGTGGCGGGGGCACGGCGTTGGGCACGGGGCCTCTGCTTTCGAGGGTCGGTGGCAGCCCACCGTCTTCTCTGCCTGTGCACGGCGCCAGGATCCCGTGCCCCACAGCACTTGGTGACTCGCCCTCACCAGCACTCCCCTTACCCCTTATATTCGTCCTGTTATGCCCTGTCCCGCAGCGAGGGCGCCGCCCGCGAGCAGCTGCGTGCGGCGCACGAACGGTGCGAGCAGGTGGCGCAGCGCGCGCAGCAGGCGGAGCACGTTGCGGCCACCACGCAGCTGCGCCTGGAGCGGCTGATCGCCGAGAACGGGCGCCACCAGCGGCTGCAGGCGGAGCTGCAGCAGCGGCAGCGGGAGCTACAGGACCTCGTGGATCGACAGCAGGCGGCCGCGGCCCAGCATCCGCATCTTCATCAGCAGCATCCGCAGACGCAGACGCAGACGCAGACGCAGCCGCTGCAGCAGTATGAGCAGCATTCGCACTCCCAGCCACACGCCTACCCGCAACCCCAGGCTCAAGCTCGACAGCAGTGGTCGCCCGCGGGGGAGCAGGGGCGGTCGCAGGCGCAGGCGCAGGGGCGGGGGCGGGGGCCGGGCAGCCACTCCGGCGCCAGCTCGAGGCTGAGGGCGGTGGACGTAGGGCTCCTGTCAGACGAGTCGGGGGAGGACGAGGTGCGGCACGGCACCACCACTGGCGACCTCGAGGAGCCCAAGCCCAAGGTGGGTTGGCCGGCGCCTCAGGGGCTGGGGCTGGGCCAGAAGTTCTTACCAAGATTCTGTCTTAGCACAGGCTTGTGAGGGTCCTAGCGCAGTGTACAGGTAATTGTGGCCGGGTCTTGCTGAGGCAGTGCTCGTGGGCCCGAGGCCTCTGGGGGGCCGAGGAAGAGAGTGGCCTCTTACACACTGGGTGCCTCCCCTGTCCCCTCACCTTGCCCTCCACAGATGTCCTCCTCTGCCTACGATTTCCACATCCCGGACCCCGCTGCCCCACAGCAGCTGCGCGCGGAGCTGGCGGCAGCGCAGAGCCGCGCGCTTAGGGCCGAGCTGGCGCTGGCGACCGCCCGCAACAAGGCTGCGCTGACCCACAAGGTACCGGTACCAGCTTGCAGCGTGCAAACGGGCACCTTCTAGGACAAACTCATCGCACCACGATTGCACGGCACAAAGGGCTCCGGTAGCAGAATACCCTGGCGCTCACTCACCCTCCGCGTCCGGCCCTGTGCCCTGCCCTTGCTCCCGCTGCCTTGCCCTCGCCGCCCAGGAGCTCGTGGCAGAGGAGGAGCGCGCCCGCCGCGCTGCGACCGCCGCTGCTGCGGCCCGGCAGGAGCTGGATGCCACCCGGGGCGCTCTGGAGCTCATGGGTAGAGACCATGACGCCCTGAGGCAGCAGCTGGAGGAGATGAGGAGCCAGGTGGGCGCGGGCTGCAGCGCTGGGACCTGGGTGGGAGGCAGCGCGCATGTCAAGAGGGCGGCCAGGGCAAGGCATGGCACGGGAGCCTGTGTGTGCAGGTTGCGCTGGTGTGAGGCTGGGAGAGGGGGTTGCTGTAGGTGTCGCGGTGTCCGACCTGGCACGAGATGCCCCGGCTGACGGCAGTTTCCGCGCGGCTTCGTTCGCCTGTCCCTGTCTTGTCTGTGCGCAGCTCTTCGCTGGGTCACCGGCACAGACAAGCCGTGCGGCCCCTCGCACCTCCCCACCGCCGCCCTCTGGCGCCGGGTACCTCCCGTCGCCGCCCGCACGGAATCCATCCATCTCTGCGGCTGGGTTTCGGCCGATCACCGCTTCGGCCCCGCGCTCCGCATCCACGAGCGGCGCTAACGTTGAGCCAAGTGCTGCCAGAGACAGGTCGCCAGCTCCCGCCCAGCCCGCCTCGGCCTCTGCTTCCTATGGAGCATCCTTGGCAGTAGGGGCGGCGGCCTTGGGGCCGGGCCCGCCGGCGACCGCGGGATCGCCAGTAGCATCTGTGGGAAGCAGCGTTGCGTCCGTACTGCGGGCCTTACGTAAGGCCGCGCAAGGGGAATCAGCGGGCTCCTCAGCCGACCCGGGTGCAACGCTCGGCCCAACCGCCGGGCGTCGAGTCAGCATGGGCGCCCCACCCGTAACCGAGCGTGCGGCGGCGCCAGGGCCAACTGCCGCTGCGCCAACCGCCAGCGACCTACCGACGCTCGCGCAGTACCGAGCGGCCATGGTCAACGGCATGTACGGCAAGCCGGCCTCAACTGACAGCAGCCTCAGTAGCGTGGGCGATGCAGCTGCTGTGTACCCCGCAACCGCCGCCTCTGCACTCGAGAGCGGCCGCCGCCCAGACGCTGGCGCGCACGCATCGGTTGCGTACGCCGTCGGCGGCCAACTTGTGGGCCTAGCGGTTGGGCCTGACGCGGACCCGAACTCCCATTCGTCATCTGGGTCGGGGGCCCCGGCGCAGCGACGGCCGGGCACCGCCCAACGGCGGGGCTCCCTGCTCCTGCTCGCCCCAGGCGAGCTCCCGAACGAGGCGTCCGCGTCCCGTCGCTACGCCACGCGCGCCTTGCCGGTGGCGCCCTCCGCCGATGGCTCCACCGATCCCTCAGGGGGCGGCGCCGCCGGGCCATCAACTGGGCCCGAGGGTGGGCCCGTCTGGGCCCGGGGGCCCGGTGGGAACGCGGCTGCGCTCGTGGCAGAGGACGATCAGGCCCAGCCGGACCCCACCGCACGCGGAGCTGCGGCGGGTTCGGGGCGGCGTCTGCCCTCCAGCACCACAGACGGCCTCGGGCCTTCGCCTTCGCTCGGTCGGCCGCACAGCTCTGGTCGGGCTACTTCAGCAACAGGCGTGGCCGCCGCAGCCGCAGCCGGGGCCGGCGAGGAGCCGTGGACGGGGCACAGCACGGAGGGCGCCGGCCCGGGCTCGGCTTCGGGCGCCGTCAGTGCGCCCCCACCCACAGACAGCGGCGGCAGGGGTGTAACCATGTCGAGTGGCGGCGTGCATGCTGAGGAGGCGGCGGCGGCGTTGCGGGCTCTGCTCGTTGGAAGCGCATCAACCGGGAGCCGACGGAGGGACAGCATAGGTGGGCCGGGTGTGCCGGAGGAGATGCTGCCGCTCAGCCGCGTGTCGTCCAAGGTCGTGCGCCGTCTGTCCTTCTTCCGCACGAGTTCCGCGTCCTTCGGTCGCGGCGGCGTGTCCCTCCGGGCCAGCGGCGGCGGAGCCGCTGCCGCTGCCGCTGGCGGCGGCGGCAGCAGCAGTGGTCCCGCACCCGCAGGTGCCACCGCGGCGGCCCTCGAGGCGGTATCCGCGGCGGAGACTGGGGAACGGCACGAGGCCGCGACGGCGTCTCCCTTCCGAACCCGGCCCTCCGCGGACGGGACCCGTGGCGCGCATGTCCGGTCCGCGACAGTCTCAGGGTTGTCCCCCAGCCCGGCCCACAGCGCCCCGCACCCCAAGCGTAGCGTCGACGGCCAGCAGCCCTCCCTCTCGCCGCCCGCCGCTGCGCCCGGCTCGGCGGGGTTCAGCCGGCCAAGCCTCAGCTCCCGCACAGCCCCCACGCCGCCGGGGTCCGCGCGGCGTGCAGTCGCCTGGCCTGACACCGCCGGTGGCGATGGCAGCGCTGAGCAGCGCGAGGCTCCGTCACCGCCAGGGCAGCGGTCCCCCAGCCTCCGCAGCATACCCGACTCGCCCGGCGGAGAGGCCTCCGGGGGCACCTCGCCGCAGCCAAGCCGGGCTGTGCCGCCCTGGGCATCAGCGGAACGTGGCTCCGGCGCTGCGGTAGCAACAGCGCTAGCAGGGTCTTCCGGTACAGCCGACGGCACGCCTCGATCCGCGAGCCTCGGCCGGGCTTCGGCCTCGGCTGCTGCGACCACCACCGGCAGCGCCCCCGCTAGGGCAGCGGCCGAGGGCCCCAGGGCAGCAGCGGGCGGGGGCGCTGGCGCAAGCGCCCGAGCGTCCCCCCCACCCCTTCCGCTGCCGCCCCACATGGACCTGAGCCAACCCGAGCAGTCCTCTTCGCCCACCGCCAAGTCCGGCCGGGAGGCGGGCCCGCAGGTGCGGCTTCGGGGGCGCAGCCCCACGCACCGTGCGCTAGCGCCGGAGGCGGCCGCGGCCGCAGCGGCAGCGGCTGCCGCGGGCCGGGTCTTGGCCGCAGTGGATGCGATCGAGGCGGCTGCGGGCTCCCCGGCAGGTGGCGACGGAGGCGGGGCGGGAGGCGCACACGCTGCCCGAGGCCCGACAGCTGCAGTGCCATGGGCTGGCAACGGGAATGGCACGCCTGGGAGGGCTCTGCCCGTGCCTTGTGCGGTGCACGCTGTGCCGCCCCGCCCGGCCTCCGCGGATGCCAGCCGCACCGCCGCGGCGGTGGCAGTGGGTGGTGCAGACGCGCTGGAGTGGGAGGAGCCGCCGCGGGGCCGCCAGGCGGCGCCGTCGCCTCCGCTGACGGAGCGCAGCCGCATGCGCAGCCCCTCCCGCCTCGACTCGTTCCGAGTCAGCGCCGCCCTGGGCGCATCTGTGGCTCTAGACGACAGCCCCGACAGAGCCCCGATAGCTACGGGCGGCACCAACGCCGCCGCCCAGCCCAGGACGGGCCGGGACCAGAACCCGTCGCCACAGCGTGCGTTTGCGCACACCAACGGCCACCACGATTCGTCGTGGGCGTACCGCTCGACAGGGAGCACACCGGAGCGAGCTGGAGCACCGGTGGGAGCTCCTCACGCCTCCAGCGCGTCCCCTGACGGCCCCGCGCCCCGGCTGCCCTGGTGGCGGCACCTGCTTCCGCACCGGCGAGCCGTGGCGTCACGGCGGCCCACCCCTGCTCAACACCTGGCGGTTGCGGACCCCCACCGAGCCCTGGCGCCCCGCGGGCCGCCGCAAGGATTTGGCGGCAGCAACGACCAAGGCGCTGCTGGGGACTTGGAGCCCATGGCCGACTCCCTGGCCTTTTGGTCCCCTGCCGCCGTCGTCCCCACCCCTACTGCCGCTGCAGGCAGGGCCCCAGGCGGGGTGCCCATGCCGCTCCGCCTCCAGCCCCTGGTCATGGCTGCCCTCAGCCCCGCCTCGGCGCGCTCTCTGCAGAGCCCTGACACGTCGCTTGGCTCTGGGACGGCGCGCCCCACACCCGGCACGCCACCTCACGCATCGGGGTCGGCGCGATGGGGACCGGGCACGCCACCACCCGCATCTGGGTCGAGGCGGGGAGGGCCAGAGCCCGGCAAGGGCGGTGGGGGCTCGGGCGCGGAGCGGTGGCGAGCGGTGCGGGACGGCGTGGTGTACGTTGGCCTGTGGGCCGCTGGCATGGCGCTGGGGGTGGGGCTGGTCCTGGGGCTGGCGGGGGCGGTGGAGGCTGCCGCGGTGCCCCGCAGCCCCGAGCCGCACCGGGGCGCGTGCTGCAGCCCGCCCCGGCCTAACCTGTGCCGACTGGGGGACAAGGCCTGTGAGCCCGAGCCACGGGACGTGACGGCGGCGAGTTCCAGGAGGCGCGCTGCGGGGCGGGGGGTTGAGGGGTGCGCTGTGTAGGCGTGCGACACAGGTCAACAAAGGCTTGAACGAACGGGCATCGGCCGGGAGCTGGATACCGAGGGGCTGTGAGAGGTGCTACACATGGAAGAAGGGACATGGGGCTGTCTCGCGGATCTGGGGTAGTGGGGAGCTTGGCGTCGTGAGATGGGCCTTGGGAACTGAGCATTGCTACAAGCACTCTTGTGTGTGCATTGAACAAACGGAGATTGCGTGGCGCTCTGACACTTGATAGCTGTCTTCCTGAGCTGCCCGCCATGCGTGCATGCGGCCCCAGAACTCTTGGGGTGCCGGGCTACGGGAAAGTCGGGCGGAGGTAACAGGACAGACGCCCTTATTCTGGGGGCCTCTATGCAAGTGATGAGAGGTTCGGGGTTTGAAACATCGTCCACCTAGATTATACGGGTGACTGGGCTCAACCTGCAACCTGCACTTTGGTGTTCTTCATGGCGGCACTCGGGGATGTTCTCCGCCTAGGCTGCTCTGGGCCGTGAAGAGCGGCCGTGTGCAGCCGTGTGGCCCCCGCGGACTGGGTTGTGGGCCGCCAGCGCTTACAGGCCCTTGAAAGTCGCCGAAGCAGTGTCACGGCCCCCAAGATGGGGCACTATGGCTTGGTGATGTGGAACAGCTATGAGAGAGTGTACACGGACCTGCGGGGCTTGGCACTTTGCTAGGACGGGTACTCACAGGGTGCTCACCCGTGCGCACTCCTGCCCTGGGCCCCCTGGCTCGCACTAACCCTGGCGCAGCTGATACCAGCGATGAATGTGTCGTGCCGACCTACCCCCATGAGCTGGTCAGCTCTCCACACCTACTCTTCTACTCCGCGCGAAGCCGCGGTTTCTCTTCTGCAATAACGTCTGCCTGCGTCTGCCCGCGTTACCTGAGCACTCTTGTCCGCGGGTTTCAACTGCAAGCGTGCAAATGGAGACATATGACAACAACGCATACCAGATTCATAGTGGTCCTGTTGTTCATCGCGGCGACAGGTGGGAAATGAGGGGCGCTCGAATGGCCGGCCTCCCCGCCGAGCCAGCCGCACCACAATTACCCTATGTTCGCGTGCGTGTAGGTATACGAGCGCAGCAACGAAGCCTACCCTTGCGATTGAGGGGTAAGGGTCGGCCGGAATGCTCTCATGTCGAACCCCGCACAGAACGTTCTGGTATGCGGTTGGGCCCCGCTGATTGATAGCGGCGTCATCTCGCTTTGATATGACAATGCATTTGGGAGCGCAAGAGTCTGTCACGAGGTCACGCCCGCCCGCTCTGCCGCCTGACCGGGGTCACCGCTGCCCGCCATCACTCCCCTGTGTCCCGTCAGCCTCCAAGGCCCCGCCCGGCCGCGGGCCCTGGCTCCGCCGCCTGCAACCGCTCTCCTCGAGACCCCCTCCGCGCCGGGCCGCATCAGGATCATCAGCCGACTCGAGCCTCCAGCCGACGCGCACGGCCGCACCGCCTGGAACGATTGCAGCCGCGCCCGAAGTGAACCCCGCCGCAGGGCCAATCCCCGACAGCGTGCCCACGTGGCTACCACTCACGCCCAACACATCTCCATCTCCAGCACCTGCACCTTCAGATAATGAAACTCCTAGCCTTATAACTGCACCAATTGCAGGTACGCCTGAGCCTGGGTGGTCGTACCCTCCGCCGGCCCTCCTGGGCTTCCGGGGCCAACACGCGCTGTGGTTTGCATGCATTGGCCGTTACGCAGCAACAAGACTGGAGAGGCCAGCTGTGCGCCCTTAATGGACTCTAGTTGCTGCCATGCACTCAACTGGTTTTACCTGCATCTCTTGCCGGACTCATGCCATGCTTCTCTCCCATCCCCCGGCCCTCCAGAGAACTCCCTTCGTCTGGTGGGCGGCAGCAGCCGGTGGGAGGGGCGCGTGGAGATCTACGTGAACGGCAGCTGGTGGGGCGTGTGCAACCACAGGTGAGGGGACGGATGACCTGTCACATGGCTGGGCGAAGGGGGAGGTTGCAGTTGCCCTCGACGCGGTTGCCTGGGTGCACGTGCGCAGCCACGCACAGGTGAGGGAGGCCCCGTGTGGCGCGGCCTACGGTGTCCCTCGGGGCCGTGGCCCTCGGGGCCGGGGCCCTCGGGGCCGGGGCCCTCGGGGCCGGGGCCCTCGGGGCCGGGGCCCTCGGGGCCGGGGCTACTTCCAACCCCTGAGGGCCGAGGCATGGTGCGGCCCGCGGCCTATGGCCAGCAGCCTCTGATAGAGCGCAGGGAGATGGGGGCAGGGCTTCCGCATGCGTTTCGCCGCACCTCGCACGCTGCGTTGCGGCCCGACAACTTGTGAAGGAACGCCCTCTCTGCGTCAACGAACCACCAACGAGGGCTGGGCTCGCTTGGGCCCCAAACACCGGTCCCGCCTTGCTTGATTGCCATGGTCTGCGCCGTCAAAGCACCAATGAGGCGGGGATTGCATGGGTCTCGAGGACCCGTCCCGACCCACTTCCTGCTACCCCACACCGGCCCCTCGCCCCCAGGTGGACGGGCACCGAGGCGGCCGTGGTGTGTCGCCAGCTGGGGTCCACGGGGGTGGGGGCGGCACCCGCGTCCTTCGGCCCCGCCCCGCCCGGGCTCCCCATGCTGCTAGACGGAGTGGACTGCTCGCGGTTGTTCCACGGCGGCTATGTGCAGCAGACGCTTGAGCGACTGGAGGAGTGCTACTACTGGGAAAACTACGGCGTTACGACGTGTGACGCCAGCAACCCGGCGGGCGTGCGCTGCAGTGGGCCTGACCCCGCCACTCAGCCGGGTTGGCTGACGAGGATGCCGGATGCGCCGTTCTCTGCCACACGGGCGCCGGGGGTGGAGGAAGCGCCGAGCCCACCCCTGTGGCCACTGATGCAGACACCAGAGCAGCCGAGCATGCCTATGCTGAGGCAGCTGCCGGATACGCCAAGCCAGCCCCCACTCGGTCCCGGCGAAGAGGAAGCGCCGAGCCCGCCGCTGTGGCCAGTAGTGCAGGCAGCGGAGGCCCCGGCGGTGGCCGTAGCGGAGGGCGCAGTAGCCACCCCGCCGTCGGCCCAACCGCTGGTGGCAGAGGCGCAACCGGGGGCCCTGGGGCCAGAGCTGATCCCTGCGGGCGCTGGGGAAGTCACACCGTCGTCCTCCCCGGAAGAGGCAGAGGCGCTGCCAGTGCTGATGCCGCAATCAGCAAGCCTTGCGCTGATAACGGAGGATCCTAATGTGGCAGTAGCGGCCGCTGCAGCTGCCACTAATACTCCGCCCTTATCACCACCGGTTATGGCAGGGGTGCAGCCAGAGGGTTCCCTGCCAGTGCTGGTCCCGGCGGCCTCAGGGACACCGGCGCCGTCGGCGCCAAGTCCGGTGGAGGCAGGGGAACTGCCGGCAACGGACCCGTCCGGACTGTTGCCGGGGGCTGTGCTGCCGGCGGCATGCAACGGCTTCGGAGCGCACCTGCGGCTGTTGCGGCAGCGCTGGAGCTCCATTCGGCGAGACGTCACGGGAGGGCCGTTCGGGGGCTTCAGGCGGCGGCTGCAGGAGGTAGGTAACCGTGGATGGGGTGAGGTGGGGAGCCCGGGGCTCGAGTGAAGCCCACCGGTTCCCAAGCTAAGGATGTTTCCATTTTTGCCCAGAACTGATGGTTACCCGACCCGCGTCGCAGGAAGCCATACGGGATGAGGAGCCGCTAGCCTCAGAGGAGGGGCCCATCCTACCAGAGGAGGGACCCACAACCCCACTGCCCGAGACGGGGCAACTCATTGAGAAGACGTGGCTGGGGCACGTGGGGCTCGCCCGGACGAGTGAGTGATTATGCAAGGGTTTGAGCATGCGGACATGGAGGGGGCTGGGGCCCAGGAATATGCATCAGCTCAGGTGCGAGCCCGGCGGGCCAGGGAAGATTGTGTTCAGCACGTGATGCAATTGGACCGGGGTCTGGGTCTGGGCAGTCAGGCAGGGGCAGGGCGTCATCACATCAGATCGTGGGGCGGCGCGTGGTCCAAATGGGAGGGAGCCTGGCCCCATGGAGACGGCCGAACACAGGCCCCCCGCTTGACACATGGTTTACCTTCCCGGAACCCCTTACCCACCCACTCCCCAGACCTCTCCCACGGCACGCTGTTGCTGACCGGTGGTCCGAAGGCGAACCGCTCAGGCGTCGTACAGCTGAGCTGGTGAGGGGGCGTGCCCTATGGGCTCGCATCGACTGCCCAGCGTTGCTTGATGGCTCACATGAGACCCTTTATCTTTGCCCCCGTTCGCACCCCAGGTGCGGCTTCCTGGGCAGTGTGTCCATGTCGGGCATACAGCACCTCGAGGTCACCGAGTCAGACCCCGTGCCCCGCCGGGGGCCACCGGTCATTGAGGCTGACCTGCTAGAGATCATGCTGTACGGCGCCCGCCACTTCATGCCCGTTAATGCGTTGAGAGCGGCCGCAATCTGCATGCGCCTGGGGTTCAAGTACGGCAGGTGCGGGCGTACGGGAGGACGGCAGGCAATCGGTCGGGGTTGTTGGCGCAACAAGCCATTCACCCGACCGAACTTGGTCCCCTCCGCAGGGCCAAGCTGGGCTCTAAGCGCTACGGCTACGGACGGGGGCTGGTGCTGGACCTTGCACCGGTGTGCTCTCGAGGCACCGCGCAGCAAGCGAAGACGCTCGTGGATATGAATACCAGACTCCCCGGGACTCTGGGGTTTGTGCCCGAGGGTGGGTGCCGGGGGGTGCTGCGGGGCTGCGTCACCTGCTGTCCTCCATGTGTGGCGACATTTCCCGCCTGCGTACGGCGTGATAAGCCCTCAGCCCTGGTCCGGTCGCGCGTTGAGTTCCCTAGGCAAGCCGCAGCCCCTGCCACTCCCCGCACCCCCGTGCCCCGCCCCATGGTCTGCGACGTCCTTATCCCCCGCAAACGCAGGCGCCTGTCGCGGCTTCGACGTTCGGGTTTCGCTGGTTTTGAACCACACGCGGGACCTGTCCGTGGAATGCTACGATGAGCCCTCGGAGCTGGCGCCGGATGTGTGCGAGCCGCAGCCTGGTGCGTTGGGTGGGCGTGCGGTCGGATTGCCGGCCGGCTGTCTTGCACTTGGAAAGGCCTGAGAGGGGCCTGGAGGGCTTGACACGGGGGCGCCGTTGGGGCGGGGGCCAACGCCTTCGGTTGGGTGTGTGTTCGCCGCCCCTCTCTCCGTGCCGCGCCCATCACCCGCTGCTTTCCCCCCTCACCCTCACCGCCTCTGCCCCCAGGTGACCCGCCCCCCGGAGCGGTCCGGCTCATGTCTTTCAGTGCGGCGCGGGGCTGGGCCCGGGCGCCCAACACGTCCGAGGGCGCTGCTGGGTTCGTGCAGGTGCGGAGGCTGGGAGATGGCAGGTGGTCCTGCAGGATCTGGGCTTGGACATTCCTCGGATCATGTTCGTACGGGATCTTGTGTATCAAGGTGCCTCTTTGTCGGCCCACCCCGCAGGTGTGGGTCGCTTGTGCCTGGAGGGCGGTGTGCAGTCTACGATGGGACGACGCGGGCGCTGCCAAGGCGTGCCGGGAGATGGGATTCGCGGGGGGCTCCGTGGCGTACGACATACGGTTCCCTGCAGACAGCATGCTGGCCCGATGGCGCAGCATCTTGCCATATCATACAGGCTGCATCGCGCAGGACGATGCGGCCTTTGTCGGTTGCCTGCCGCCCCCGGGCGTTGCCGCGGTGAGGGGAGGTTTCGGGATATTGCAAGGGGGATGTGTCGCATGACTTGGCGAGATCCGTACCCCTGCATGCAAGACACTTGCAGCGAACCTGACGCAACCCCCGCTCCGCCCCACAGCCCTGCTACTACACAGACCTCGCCACGGCCCGCTGCCTCGCCCCCGCCGCCGCCACGCCGCCGCCCAGCCCGGCTCCCCCGGCCCCGCCGCTGGCGCCCTCGCCGCCGGCGCCGCCCCCCGAAGGAGGGGCCGGATGGCCTATTGAGGGCGAACCCATGCTGGTACCCGCCTGCTTGCTCTGCGTCATGGTCGAGTTCAGCGTGACGTCAGGCCCCGAGGGCTTCAACGTTCCGCACGACGCCTGCGATCGCGTCGCCGATGCCGCAACGCAGCTGCTATCGCCCGCGGGTGCCAGCAACATGAGCCTAATCGCGATGCTTCGCGCGCACTGCCCTTACGCTCAACTGCCAGAGTCGGGGCTTGAGGATCCCGGCCTCATAGGGCCGCTGAAGTGCGTCGGACCGCTGGAGCCTAGCCCTAATACGAATAGCCAGATGCGTTCTCGCGCTTGCGGCGGCATGTTGAGGCCGGAGGCGCTGGATGCACTGGTGGTGGCCAACCAGGTGTATTGCGACAGCATCCGAGGTATGCCGGATGTACTGCAGGTGTTCGCCGTACAGGCGGGCCTCCGTACGTACGGCGTGCCCACGTTTGACGAGGTGCGTCCGGGTTGGGAGGGAGGGGAGGGGATGGAAGGGGGGATGTAGTTGTAGGGTGGTGGGGTCGAGAGGTAGGCACCGGCAAGTGGGCTTGGACACAGCGCAGTGCACGGTGGGGAGGGCCGGACTGCCCGGACACACGCCGGGGATTTGCCTTCGGGCTGTGCGGCGGCGTCTTATAAAGATCGACCTCAAACGCTGCCATCTCTACACCGTTTACGTCACAGGACTATGACTATCAGTTCCAGAGGTATTCCCAGGTGCAAGTTTACTTCGAGCAGACATGCGTCCCCATGATGTACGACAACCTGCAGACCGTATTCCTGCCCTCCAACAACCTAGCACGAGCCGTACAGTCCAGTCCGCCGCCGCAGGCGCCCGGCGTGGACGCCGATCTGTACGACTTCTCGTACGAGCCACCCTCTGCCGATGAGGCGCCAGCAGTGTCGTACAGATCTCCGCCGGCTCCACTGGCGATGGGTCGGGGGAACCCGGACGCGCCGCCTGCGCTGCTCCCACCTCCAGACCGGCCCGCTGACCCCGGGGAGGCTGCGGGCCTGCCCCGGGCGCCGTCGCTTCCCTACACCCCACCCTTCGCGCAAGGTAAGTACCACTTCTGCGGGGGTACCTTTTTCCTGACAGCCGCGCGCGCGTCCAATCGCCCGGCGGCAATGTGCCCTCATCAAACCCGCTTCGGACCGCGCCCCGTACTTCCGCATAGGGCTCCCCGCTTGCGCTTCAGGCCCTGCTGCGGCCCAACGCTCACGCTCGCCCCATCTCGGCCCCTGTCTTCGCAGAAGCAGTACCGCCCTCCTATCCGGGAGCCTACTCACCCTCATATCCAGCGGCCTACCCGCCCTCCTATCCGCCAGCCTACCCGCCCAGGAGCGGCTAGGCCCGCGAGCGTGACCTGGGCAGGATCTACCTGAGAGCCTACCTCTCGGCCTTGCTGGCCCAAACATAAGCTCAATGATGCACCTTTGGGCTAGCTGATGATAGGTAGATACATGGGAAATGAACTTCATGCAACGCAATACCATGCATTCTCTATGGGCTCCATCCGTGGATCAGAACAAGAGCTGGGCATTCCTGTTGCGCTAAATGTGCTGGGATACATGACACTGTGTTGGCTTCCAACAGCATTGGGCCAACGCCATTGATGCATTTGCTTGTGGTTATGATGGAGAGTGAGAAGGCGTCCCGCCTGGGCCCCGGGGATATTAAATACAACGGGGCCCGGGGCGGGCCCGGGGGCCCGGGGGCCCAGTGCGTGGTTTTGATGCTGCTGATCCATGCGGCCGCAAGTGAGTGTGGGGTGCGTGGCGGCAGGAGGCAGCAAGTAAACGGCCATTCATGTCTCACAGGCGTAGGGCGGTGTGTGCATGGGGTCGAATGTGTGCTGGGTGGTCCTCCTTCGTCATGGTAGGGGACATGTGTGCGCGGCCCCACGCCAAGCCTCACGGTATGTGGCACCCGGATCGGGATCGGGAGCCCTGCACTGGGTTGTGCAGGTGCATCTCTGGAGCCCTGCACTGGGTTGTGCAGGTGCATCCCCTACTCAATTACACGGCCCCGCCAGTGCCGGGCAAGCGGACAGACCTTGCATTTTGAAGCTCACAACAATCCTTATAAGCGGTTATGCCAGGGGTTATTTGCCCTGTTCTTGGGCTCGAAGGCCGGCCCTTCCGCCCTGGTCCGCGCCCCGAACGCAACGGCCACGAGGGGCAGGCCTCGGTCCGCGGTTCCACTCGGTGGCATGGCATGCGCTAAAGGAGCGCGGATGCGAGACGCCCCTGACAAAGGCGCCGTACAACGGCTGCAATACCTACCGATACCCATCAGGGGGGGAAAGGTGCCGTACCGCAAGCTGGTGCTGGACCACTCGGACATCCGCCGCTGGGACGCCATGCCACAAAAATATCTGACTCCCCCACCCACCCATGCCGTACGACGTACGGCAGCACTGCACACGCACGAAGCTTACGGCGACCCCTTTCAAAAATGCATCTACGGACTGCTCTCCACATGCCCTATTGCCGTGCAAGCCATCCTGGGACTCGGTGACGTCGTCGTCTGTCCAAGTGTCCGTCCATCACCCCACAGAAAGGGTCCTGCCGCACACACCACCATATCTTTAAGAGCTTCTCGGTCCTTGTGTGACCAAGTGGCTGTGTGCCACACAACAGGGGGCAGTGGGAATGGAACCCATGTGTTCCGCAACGGATGGCATGCTGACGTGGCGGGTCATGCCTGGCCTGGACCCACCTCCCGACCGCTGTACATGGTGGTGAGGCATACCCAGGATTCAGACCTTGTCAGTACACGCCATTTGGACCCTGGAGGTGCGCAGGAGCCGACGAAAGTTCCTGGACCCTTTGACGAAAGGTCTCAGACCCCCCAGACCCACCCACCCACCCTGAACTTTGGGGGCCCAAATCTTTGCCATTAAAGCCTCGATCTTGATTCTCAAAGCTCCCCTGACGAAGCTCTTTCTAAAGGATGCATGGGGTACATCTTTGTCATTCCTACCCACCCTGATACCCGTACAGCCATACTTCAATCCCGCCCCAAACCACACCTTTCCAGGGGGGTAGGAACGAAACCTCCGACACCATGCTCCCAAACCCCTGGACCCCCCCGACCGACGACTTACCAACCCGCACATTGTACGACAATGTCTTCCAAGGCCTTCCCGTACTCCACTTTAAGCCGTTCCTGTATCTATGTGCTCCTTCCTGCGTGCTCTATCGCTGGACGCACACGCCATGCTCGGCTGCCCAAGTTGGCCAGGAGCCATTGACCTTGCCATGGACTCCGACCCGTCCATTGACCGTCAGCTCGGTACTGAGGGGCGATGCTATGACCGAGCTGGACATGTCATGCGCGGGGTGCACGCTTGCGGGTGGCGGAGGACTTCGGGAGCACCGGGGTGACGGCCTGGGTTAGCGTGACCTTGCAGCCCAGGAGTCCGGGCCTGAGTGCGTACCTACCGGTATGGGCCTCAGGTCATCACCGTGGCCCAGCCCTTGAGGGAATAGGAAGACATCAGCCGACGTTGTGGGCGGTGTCCAGACAGAGAGGCGCGCGTTGACAGCCAGCCGCAGGATGCGCACGCACCCTCACGCACCCTGCAACGCCCTGCACCAACACCAAGTTGGGCGGGAGGACAGAAGGCGCCCTCCAAGCGCCCTCCTACGCATGCATGCCGCACCCCGCGGCCCTTGCGCAGTTGTAGTGTCAAAGTTGCAGCGATGTTGGCGAGGGTTAGCGTCGTGGTGACAACGGCTGGAAGCTACCTCGCGCTACCGGCATTCGTCGGCACATGACGCTCGTTGTCCAAGCTCGTGCATGCGTGCGGCCATAGTCGTCGTGCGCATCATGACGCATCGGGAGACATCACTCGGCGGCACGGCGACCTCTGGGGGGCGTGCGGCTTAGCGAGTTGCGGTTATCGGCCCCTCAGGTCCAGGTACGGCAGGTGGCCGAAAGGCCTGTAACCTCTGCCGTGCCCCCGCATTGCCATAAGACGCGTCGAGGCTTGTCTTCAGGTCACAACGCGACATAACACAGCCGGCCGCAACGCTTTGCCCAGCAGTGAACCCACCATCGCTGCTTGCGAGCATCGTCGTCGCCGCACCGCTGCCTTCTCCTGCAGCTCAACCATCTGCTCAGAGAAGCTTAAGGCAGCGTGCGCAGTGCCGGCAGTGCCAGCGCGTCCTTCTCTGGTTCAGGCGGCAGCGGGTCGCCCGGCCGCGTGGCTGCCGAGCAGTCCTGGTACGTGGTCACCGCATTACGGCTTGTCAATACATACTGGTATACATAAACAACCTGTGATGGAAGTTCGCAACGCGACGCAACGCGGGTCGGGCGACGGCATGACATCCCTCCTTTCACCCCCCTTTTTGGTTCCCTTGTCTTAACAGGCATCGAGAATGGTGCGACAGGCTGCTCTGGGCCTAGCGCTGGTAGCCTTGGCGGCCTGCGCGGGTAGGCACTTTGCTGCGCAACTGCATGGAAGCGAGCAGTTCTGCAGCGTTACAACGCACTCTTCGGTGGTTTGCCCTTGCACTACGTTCGCCGGGTTGATACTGATAACCCTCTATGCCGCTGCGATCGTTGTCGGTGTACGTTACGTAGGCAACCGTGTCCATCCTTGGTCCCCGCTCCCCAGGCCTGCCGACGGCAACGGCGCAGGCGGCTGTCGGGGACTTTCCCTACTGCTCGTGCGCGACCTATGACTGCGACTGTTCTCCCCTCAAGCCGGCGCTGCTATCCCACGGCGCGGTAAGAGCATAATGTCCAACACCCGTGTCTCGAGGCGTCCGCCGGCTCCTCGCCCGTAGCTAGCATTCGCCTGATACCCGCGGCCTCGGCCCAGATGCAAACCCACCGCCCCAGCCCAGCCGACCGGGGCGCTGCAAACCCAGCGGCAGATTTGCGTCAGCGAAGTGCCGTCCGTGCCATTAACGGTGTGACCCCTTGCACCCTTGCGCAGGTCAACGCGACGCACACCAAGACGTGCTTCCAAATCCAGAACATCGGATGCGACACGAGCCGCAGTTGCTGCAAGCGCATGATGCGAAGTGTTGACAAGCTGAGGTGAGGTGGAGATGCGTAGCCATGCGCAGCCGGAGACTCAAACCCGCACGGCGAAGGTGGGAGGCGGCTCTCCTGCGGGACCCCACGCTCCTCGTCCCCATGTCCCATCACCCCACGCTCTTTGCCCCCGCCCCCCATCCTTTCCGCCCGTCCCCCCTCCCAGCTTCGCTACCACGTCCGAGTGCCAGAAGGTCAACATTGCGCGCATCCTCTGGAACAACAAGCGCTACGTGTCATGGGACACGTACGAGCACGTACGGCGCAATGGGGAGAAGGGGTACGAGCTCAAGATGTACGGCCTCAAGTCCAACGCCGAGCGCCTGACCGGAAACAAGATCTGCATCTTCACCGTTCGCGAGTGCAAGACGATCTTCCAGCTCTGTGACGGGCCGGGGCAGCTGTGCCGATACTCCTTCGCTGATAGCCCCAAGACGGCCTCATGCCCCACGTGCAGCATTGACTTCGACCCCAACCCCCCCCCTCCGCCTCCAGCGCCCCCCAGCCCTCCACCACCCAGCCCGCCGCCCCCGCCGCCGCCCAGCCCACCGCCGCCGCCGCCCAGTCCGTCGCCGCCTTCCCCTCCCCCTCCGTCGCCGCCCCCCCCACCCCCTCCCCCTTCTCCTCCTCCCCCTTCCCCTCGTCCGCCACCTCCTTCACCGCCCTCCCCGCCTACCCTCCCGCCTCCGCGTGATCCTACCCAGCCTGCTAGGCGGAGCCCGCCTCCTCCGCCGCGGGTCCCCCGCTCTCCACGCTCCCCCGCCGCCGTCGCCAGCCCCAGCCCCAGCCCCAGCCCCAGCCCCAGCCCCAGCCCCAGCCCCAGCCCCAGCCCCAGCCCCAGCCCCAGCCCCAGCCCCAGCCCCAGCCCCAGCCCCAGCCCCAGCCCCAGCCCCAGCCCCAAGCCCTCTCCCAGCGCCTCGCCGAAGCGGTCTCCGCCGTCGCCTCCCAGGTCCCGCCCACCCCCCTCTCCCCCTAGGGCTCGGCCACCGCCCGCTTCCCCCAAGGGTCCCTCCCCAATCCGCTCGCCTCCCTCGCCCCCAAGGGACCCTCGGAGTCCCTCCCCTCCTCCAAACCCTCGTCCGCCTCGCCCGCCTCCATCACCCCCGAGGGTCCGGCCCCCACCCTCCCCGCCGCGCGCCCGGTCTCCGCCTCCACCCGTTTGAATGGTGCACAGTAGGACCATTGCCTGATGCCCAAGGCAAGGCACTTGTGCAGACAGGTTCCTCGGCGTGCGGAATGGAGAGACGCATGGCTGGTGATGGTGAAGGAGGTGTGTCGTACGGTGTTTGTATATAGGCCGGCAAGGCCTTGCAGTTCCTGCATGTACTTAGGAGCTTGGTATCAAACATTGCTTCCGGGGATTATGCTTCCTACTTAGCGGTAGGTACCGTGACGGCGTTAGGTTGCCTCGGAGGCAGGCCAGGGTGGCGCGGGCATGGATCCATGCATCTAGATATTCATAGGCCGAGGAATGTACGGCGGGGTCGCATATCATGTATGCTCACAAGGGCACGTGAGCGGGCAAAGACAAGTTGTGCGGCAGATAGGGCAGGGCAGATACGTCGCAGGGCGCTCAGCTAGCTGCGAGGCCTCAAGCCCACCTGTAATGGAAGCTGGAGTGACGTTGGATGGCCGACCCAACTGTGCGCCAGAGCGACCGGGGCCCGGGGCAGACACGAGCGAGGGGTGGTGGCCGGTGGTTGGGGCTGCCTTGCGTGACGCGCTGCGTGTCATGCGTGCGGAGTGAACAAACACCAGTGAATGCAGCTGACCAGCTGTGCCGCAATCGCTCGTGCCCAATGGTGACTGTGCTTTCTTCCACACATGCCGGCGTTACTGTGCTCTCCCGTGGCGTGGCATGACGAGTACGGACAGCACCCTTAGAACCCTTATCCCGCCTGCAGCACCGCCCGATCTGCGCCCATGGGGCTACCGCTGCACCCCAGTTCCCCACATCCTCTCTCAAATCGATGGCCGCCTGGTGACTGGGGATCCGGAGCTGTGCGCGCCCTTTTCACTCGCGAGTGCGGGTAGTCCCAGCAAGCAACACTTCGCACCCCCACCCGCCCACTTTCCTCCTGCGCCGCCTTCCCCTCCTCCGTAGCGTCCCCGATCCAGCCTCTCGCTGCCGCTGAGGCACCCTGTCCCCGCCTCCTCGTCAACCTTTCCCCTCCCCCTCCTGCCTTACCTCCCCCGCCCGCGTCATCTGGCCTACCCTACAGCGAATCGCCACAAGCCACCAGCACCAGTCTGACCCCTAGCCCTTTCCCAGCCCCTCGCTCAAGTAGTGCTCCCCACCTTCCTCCTTCCAACTCTCGCCCACCGCCTTCTTCCCCTAAGGTTCGGTGGATGGCTGTGCCTACGGACGGCTGTACGGGGCGGCAGGGCTCAGCACGCAGTCTGGCTCTGACCCTGGGCATGCGCGCGGCGGCCCCAATTAATTGAGTGCGGGGTTGCAACAGGAGACAGCAAGCAAGTGTACAGGCTTTAGGGATGCGGCATGGGGGCTGTGCACGGAGGCATTCTGGGCCTGGCGGAGGCGCGGCGGAAGGTGGCGGAGGCGAAGCAGCTGGCGGCGGAGGCGCCTGAGGCCGTGCTGGCGGCGGCGGGGCTGACCGGAGGCGGCGGCGCGGAGGTCCAGGACGCCTCCATGGTACCGGTAGTCGACGACATCGCCCTCCTTGTGACCGGAGCAGCGGCGCAGCTGTATCCGTGTATCCGTACACGAGGCGGCCACACATAGCGGGCGGGTGGGCACTTGAGGCACGGAACCTCAGATGCAGGCCTGCCGCTACAAAGAGGCGGCACCCGGCCACCCGCCTATAGACGGAAACCCAGAATTTGTCGCGTGCGGTGGGGGGTGCAAAGCCTGTCGGGACGTGACCTAGCACACTGTTTCCCCAGCAGACGTATGAGGACGCCTAGGACTGGTTGCTACTCGACGTGCTGTGACTGAGTCGTATGTGTCTGTGGCGGCAGGATATTTACAGATAGGTGCTGTGGGGTTGGTGGGAGGCTGTGCAGGTCGCTAGGGGCTGATGGGCCTTCGCTGAGCGTGCCTGACGTGCTGGGGCCACCTGACAGGATGCTGTCTCACTCAGCGTCCTTCCCCGATACTCCGTAGAGTGTAGTTGCTGTCCCTGTGTAAGCGGGGCAGGATACATGGACAGGGCTGAGACACCGGGTGGGGTCACGGGCCGGAGATACAACCAGGGATGGCACGCGATGCTCGGGCACGCGGGGGATGGTGGCGAGCATGGCGAGACACCACGGTCTTCCAGACAGGCACACGCCCTCTGGCTCAGATATCACTTGGGCTGCCTTAACCGTGCAGCAGCGTGGAACGTCAGATGCTCAGGTGCCGGGAGACTGTATAATGGTCAGCTCCCTGCCTCAGGTATGGGTCAACGCCCAAGTGTGCGCTATCAGTAAGTGGGCCTAGCGTATACCAGAAACTCGTGTGGGGCCGGCCTACGTCGCAGCTGTCCGAAGCAATACAGATGTCGCCTTCCTGCTCCTGTCGCTAGCTGTCAGCGGGCTCTGTCGGCTCTCGGCTGACTAGTCTATGACGCAGTGAGGGGATAGGTCGCTCTGGCGCTGTCGGGCTGGCGCTAGGCTGGGCTGCACGCACAATCGAGGATGGGCTCGCTTTGGCTGGACTTACTTCACGATGCGGGGACACGGTTATCCGTTGTGCGGACTTTATACGTTGAGGAGAACCTAGAGGCTTTGGGCTTGGGCTAGCGGAGCGCGGTGCCCGGCGGTGGATGTGCCGAGGGACCGAGGCTCGGCTGGCTGAGAGAGAGGTTGGGTACGTTTTACAGCGTATCCTGATTTGGGAGTGAGGCCGGAACTGCCCATAATGGTGTTCGACCCTTCTTATGTACCCTCGGGACCAGCGGGGCTCGGCCGGGCCCAGCTGCTACCCCAGCTTCACCTTCCTTGGCCACCTTCTACCCCAGCTCCTCCGTCTGGGCTAGCTTCTTCCCCAGCTCCTCCGTCGGGGCCAGCTTCTACCTCAGCTCCGCCGCGGGGCTAGCTTCTACCCCAGGTCCTCCCCGCCAGGCCCACCCAGGCCCAGCTTTCACCCCAGCTCCTCGGGGGTGCGGGGTGGGGCTGTGGGGGTGTGGCTTCTATGCTGGTCGACACACCCTCGTTAGCTCCACTGCAGTCCGTTGCTGTATCCCTGCTCGGATGCTCAAGTCCGCGGGCCACATGCCCTTGGACCATCCCTCGCGCTCTCACACGCACACTTGGCTCTTTAGAGCCTCGCTAAAGCACACACACAGCTTGGCTCTTTCTATGTATCCCGCCAAGTGGGACCGCTCGCAAGCGTCCACACCTTAGCTCGGAGCCGGCTGTCCATTCTTGCCACCAGGCATGTCGGCGGGTGGTGCTGCACACGAGTCTCCGCACCTCGCACTCTTCCTTGCCCCGCAAAGTATGGGGCACCGTGTTTGTGCACCAGTCGCCGCATAACTTGACCTACCCCCTATGTCCGGCGGCAGGGCAGGTGTTGCGTCAGGCCCGGCTTGGGAGCGCCGACTCAGTGTGCAAGCAAAGTTCCCTCCGTTACCAGCAGTGCACCCCATCCGGGGTGTCGGAATGCGTGCACTTGTGATTGGGTCCGTCCGGTCCTGTGACCATTGAATCCTCTCCCTACCCTGCGCACAACACACCCTCGCCTCCTCAGCGACCTCAGGACAAAGACAAGGCCTGAGCAGGCAGGTCAGCTCCACCGCTGGGGCCAAACATCAATTCTGACCCAATGCTTCTCCCATATTACTGCGCACACAACCCACAGCATGCATTGACAGGTTCGAGGTAGAAACCCTCATCTTCAGCCCCGACCCCCGAGCGAGGACAGACATGGGTCCGGAGGGAGAAGAGTCAAGAGGAGGCGGGCTGCCTCGCGACACTAAAGGAATCAGCCCACTGATCACATTTTTGTAATAAGACGACATCGAATCAGCCAAGACCCGACAGGATGTCGGAGGGAAGCTCATGCGGTTGATGCCAGCCGCGTGAGCCCCAACCGCCAACCACATACAGTCCAATCAATGCGGGCGAGTCTCAAGGTCCGGCAGCCCGAATGCCTGATGATACCGATATTAGCACGGGTAAGGGGCAGGAGGGTACGGTAGGCAATTCCATGAATACGGCTTGGACAAATGCCAGCCATCAACATCGCACTAGTAAAGTTGGGAGTGACTCTCCCGGCCCCCCTTGGTCCGCCTCATTGCAACCTGTGGCTTGCCAGCCACATCAGTGTTTTAGCTTTGCCCAACTCCTTGTCACTAATGCGTAGAGCCTTGGTCCTTGCCCAACAGCCCTAAGCGTCCTCCAGAAATAGGGTTCCGCTTAACACAGCAAAGTGGTTCACCTTAAAGGTTCAGGCAAGCAAGCCGCTCACATGAAGACCCCAGCAAGCCATCTAAAAGGTCGGAGGATGCTCCACTGCCCACTGGTTTCAGCGGTGCTCACTGCTCACTGCCAGTTCCCACTAGCACCGCACCGCCCACAGCGCTATACCCCCTCGCAATGCCCAGGCCCACAAATGTATTCAGCAGTTACCGAGCTTAAGAAGCGCAAAACCGCAGCCTGGACTGCTACCACTCCCAGTCATCTGTGTACGCATCGTGCCTCCATCACAACGCACACATGTGTGCCGCGCCTACCCAGACAGACCTCCATCATTCCCGCCACTGGCACTCCTGGCACCGCTCCATCCACTCGACCCAGCCCTGCCACCCCCACCCCCACCCCCACCCCCGCCATCAGCACGGCGAGCAGCTGCTGTGCGCCCCGCCGGCCTCGGCTGCGGCGCTGCCTTCTCACCGCCGCCACCCGTCGTCACCTCAGTAGCCCGCTGCTCCCGCTCGCTGGCACCATTCCCGCCGGGCTGCGACCGTGACTCCCGCGCGCTTCCGTCCCCGACATTGGACGTGCTCGACCGTTTGATTGGCATCCCCGAGCTTCCGTCCCCGACATTGGACGTGCTCGACCGTTTGATTGGCATCCCCGAGCTTCCATCCCCGACATTGGAGGTGCTTGACCGTTTGAACGGCATCCCCGTGCGGCTGTAGCCTGACCGCGCTGACATTGCAGACGTCTCCACCATTGCGTCCGACGTCCTTGGCGCCGCAGCAGGTGCGCGTCGAGCCCCGGGCCGCTCGGAGGGCAGCAGGGTCTGCTTCCCGTTCCGCCCGCCGCCACCGTCCTGCACAATGCTGTCGTCAAGCACTGTGCTCCAGTTGGGGGAGCTGGCAGTCGGCCAGGGCCCTGCGCCCAGAGCCTGGCGGATTCCCCCGGAGTTCTTGTGCACAGGGGGTAATCGCTCGAGGGCCGCGTCGATGAGAGCGGAGGATGGGAGGGCAGAGCCAAGCTGCCCTGCCGAGCCACCGCCATACCTAGAGCTGGCCGGAACCCCGGTGTAATAGGCAGTGCCACTGCGGACGCTCGTATCCTTGAAGCTGCTCTCTGCGTCCATTGCTGCAGTGCCATTGCCGGGTCCCGGCGGCTCAACCGGTGGCACCTCGTCCTTGAAGGCTCCGGAGCCGAAGGGGCTGCGCGAGGACGACGCCTCTTTCTGCAGCGCCGCGGCGCGGGACATGTCGACCGATGCGCGCCGTGACTGCGCCGTCCGTGTCGGCATGGGTGACAGCTCCCCGCCGGAGCTGCGCCGGGACAGCGCGCCCGCACCCCGGCTGGCACCAGTGGGGACATTTGAGGCGCTCAGCTCGGCGGAACTCCGCCGGGACCCGCTGCCAAGGTCGGACGTCATCGCGCGACTGAGCGCCGCCTGCAGCTCTGTAGATGCCCGGCGGCTGGATGTGGCCCGGGACAGCGAGGCACCCGGCGGCCACGGCCCAGAAGAGTTTGCGAACATGCCTGCACCCGAGCCGCGAGGTGAGTCCGTGCTGGAGTTGGCCGTTCCGAACGCGCTGCCGATTGCGTCCAAGACCACGGAGTTCCGGCGTAGCGTGCTGGACGCTCGTCGCATGGAGGGCTTGCGCGATATCATTGGCATCGCTGCAAGTGACGCGACCTCGGACATCCCACTGGCCGCATTGGACAAGGCCGCGGTGCCCTCTCCGTCTGAGGCGGCGGAGCCGGTGCTGACGCGGAAGGACCGCGAGCGCGCACGCTGCAGCAGCGTGCTGGGGTATTGCGAAGCCCAGCTGACGGCCGCGGCCACTGCTGAACCCAGCTGGCTGTTGGTGCCCGAGCCCACACCCAGGGCGCCTGAGCCCGAGCCCACACCGGCAGAGGATTGAACCGGTGAGTCGTGCCGGCTGCGGGGGTACGGACCGCTGCTGGCTGCCCGTGCCGACCCGCCAGCAGCTGCGGCAGCGAAGGAGGGCACTCGCAGCGCTTCACCCTCGGACAGGGTGGGACTGCCGCCAGCAACCCCAAGGTCCAGGCCACCGCGGCTCTGCTTCCGCTGCACCCCTGGACCTGTGGAGCCGGTGGAGCCTCGAGCGGCCATGGCCAATTCAAGCTGTTCGGACGTGTCGAGCAGGCCGGCCAGCTGGGGGGCCAGCACGCCATCGCCTACGGCCTCGAGAGCCAGCTCCTCGATTGCGATGATGCGCCGCTTGGCCGCCATTGTGGAGTCGTCAAGCTCAACAACCTGACGCAGGGCAAGGGAGGAGTGCAAAATATCAAGGGGGCGTCTCATCATCCTTGCGTGGGGAAGGCGTCTGGTCGACCGACATGCGCCCAGACCTCACGTGGGTCCCATAGATCCCCATCCCAGAAAGTCTCACCTTGGCTTCAAGCGCTGTCAGCCCCGAAGATGTCGCCTCAAGCGCTTGGCCCATCCGCGCCTCCACTGCCGCAGTCCGCTCCGCTAGGGCCTCGCGCACCGCTGGCACACTCGTGGCGCCATACTGCCGGACAATGGCATCCGCAATAGCCAGCATTGCCGCGCGGTGCGACTGACCTTGCAGCGCTTGCGGTGGCTGCGTGACGGCCTGCACGGCCGCAGCCGCCACTGCCGCAGCCGCAGCCGCAGCTGCTGCAGCGCTGGTGGTCGTCATGCCCATCACTGAGGCCGGTCGCCGGTCTGCCGCCCAGCCCGGGCCGCTGCTGAGGGAGCCGTGGGGGCCCCACCAAGGCTGCGCTGCTGGCTGCGGCTGGCTTGGCTTGGGGTGCACGGCATGGGCGTGCAGCGCGCCCAGGTCGAGCGGAACGTGGCCGTGGCTCGTCGCGCGAGACGACGGCCCTCCCTGGCCCTGCTGCCCGACCCCCAGAGCCTCTGCCAGCGTCTGCAGCGCGGCTGCAACGGGGTCTGCCGCCAGACGGCTGCTGGATGATGCCATGCCCACGCCCGTGTCGCGGCGTGTGGAGCTCGTGGCCAGGGCCGAGGTGGAGGCTAGGAGGTAGTGGGAGTCGTGGGCGTCCTCCCTGGGGGCCATGCCGGGCGTGGAGGCCAGCAGTCCCCAGTCCTCATCGCAGCCCGTGTTGAGGGCGGAGCGGTGGCGGCGCGACGCAACATTGAAGCGGGCCGACGCGGGCCGAGTCAATGCGGGGGGCGCCGCAGAAGAGGCCGAGGGCAGGAGGATGCTGGCAGTGATGTTGCGTCGCACGGACGACCGGTGCCGTTTCAGGTTGCCGGTGGCCGCATTTGCAGCACTCTGCGCCTGCTCCTCCGAGCTGGGCCGGCCGCCCCCTGCGCTGCCGCCGGGGGCTTGGCGGCGAGCCGAGTCCGAAGGCGTCCGATGGCTGAGTCCAGGGCTGAGAGGCACGCTGGAGGTCTGCTGGAGGGCAGGCGACTCGCCGGAGGCGCTGTTGCCTCCACCGCCCATGCGCTTGAGCAGGCTGGACGCGAGGCGCCGCAGGCGCCGCACACTGGGCACCCGCTTTGGTGTCCCGTCGTCATCGTCGCCCTCACCCTGCCCTGCTGCTGCTGAGGGCCGCTCGGTCAGAGCACTGCCTCCATGGCCCGATAGAGAGTGGTCCGAATTCACAGCGTGCAGAGGCGATGGGGTGACGAAGTTGAGGCGTGAGGCCTGTTTCCGGATGCTGCGTGAGAGGCGGGCGGTGGCGGTGGCGGTGCCAGGCCGAGACAGCGAGGTCCGATCGTCGTCCAGGTCAGGAAAGCCGGTGGCGAAGGCGGACGGTGGCATCGGGGCATGAGGATCCATGCCATCAGGGGAGGCCAGCTGCTGTGGTAGTGGCAGGACGCGCGCCGAAGGTACTCGTGCTGCTAGCCGGCCCGTGAAGGACCCAGCACGCGAGGCTCCGTAGCTTGCGGCAGCACTGGCGGCAACTGTGGTGGCGGCGGCCGAGAGGCCGGACGGCTGGCGGCGAATCACTGTCAGCGAGGCGATGCCGGCCGCACTGCTTGAGCCGCCACTGCCCTGGCCCAACAGTGTGGCGCCTTGGACTGGCAGGGGCGGCGCTGGTGGAGGAGGCATGGGCGCCGTGGGAGGTGATGGCAGTTGCTGCTGAGCGGTGGCTACGAAAGAAGACAACGCTACGTCTGCTGTCGTCATGAGCATTGGGGCGACCGTGTCGCTTGGGCCCTTCGGCCCAATGCCTGCCACTGGCTCCGCCGCCTTGGCTGCTGTCACTCTGGACGCCGGGGTAGGTCTGTGCGCCACATCCTCTGCACCGCCGCTCTCGCTCATGCCCTGTATGCCGGCGGGCGCCCGCAGCGGCGGCACCACTGGGGCTGCCGCACCTAGCGGTGGGAGGTCGACCACATGCCGCGCTGTACGGTCCGAGTGCAGTGCACCTGGGCCCCTTCTGCCTCCCAGCGCAGTCTCCCTGACCTCGCCGCCATCGTCCTTGCCGTCCGAGTCCGCGTGCACCCTCGGTGCGGGCGACCCACGGGACATTGCGACGCGGGACGGCGTCCTGCTGGCCACCCCGGTCGCCTCCATGAAGGACGCCCACGAGGACGCCGACGAGTCCCGGGACGCCCCGAGCACATCGACGACGACGTCGGGCCGCGTGGCCCGCTCGCCATGACCGTCCCGTTGGGGCACGTTGTGACGCAGGTCGCCTTGGTCGTCAGAGGTGCTTTCGGAATGCAGCTCGCCGAGGTCCGTCGCCGGCTTTGCAACGACGTTGACGCGGGCCGGCCTGACGAGGGACACAGGTCGAGTGGCGTGGAAGCTGCCCGTTCCACGGCGGCTCATGGAGCCCCCACTGGCGCTGACGGCACCTGTGCCATCCCCCGTGCTTTTGGCGGCCTTGCCGCCCCGCAGGCTGCCACTGATGGCGCTGCGGCTGAAGCTGCTCACCGCCGCAGCCGAGATGGCCGCGGCCGCTTCCGCGGTCAAACCGCCGCCAAGGCCGCCGCTGGTGCCGCCAGTCCCACCAAGCCCCGCCCCGCCGCTGCCGTTGTGGCGGTCGTCAGGGGCGACCAGCAGCGCATGGCCGCCGCTCTGGATCCACGTGTCGATGTCGTACCCCGAATCGCCCTCCACGGCGCTTAGGCCGTAGATCGCGTCGTACTCCTGGAACCAGGTCGCTGTACTGCCGTACAGCTGGTCGCGGAGCTTGAGGCTTAGTCGCTCCTGCAGTGACGCACATGCATTGGATTTGACAACCATCAACCTCAGCCCACGACCCTCAAGCCCTTCCTGTTCCTCTCCACAATGCTTGCCTTGTCCTCTGCTAAATTGCGCAAGACCCACCCGCTGCCCTCCTCTCTTCCTCCACTCCCTCAGCAGAGGCACACCTCCCCTCCATGACCCGCCCCGGTGCCCTGGTTGCCCCCCTCACCATGATGAGTGCCCCCGACGCCGGGTGGTCCTTGCACACCGCGGCCAGGTCGCGCGCCGCCAGGCACACAACGTCCGTGGGCGCCGCCGCCACCGCCGTTGCCTCGCGCCGCCGCGCCGCCAAGTCGGGCAGCAGCGCCAGCTCCCCGAACGCCTCGCCCGGCTGCAGCAGCGTCTCGAGCTCGCCCAGCGGGTTGCACAGCAGCACGCAGCCCTGGGGGACGGGGGAGGAGGAGGCGTTTTGGGGGTTCGAGGGAGTTGGGATTAGGTGTTTGAGTGTGGAGTGTCCGGGGAAAGGAAGCGGAGCTAAGCAGGCACTTATGGGCGGTCCAGGAGTGCACAGAATGAGGGCGGGCGCGCGGTGCAACCGGGGCACTGCGGTCCTGACATGCTCCCTACCAAGCCCCAATCCCCCGGCCCTTGCCCGCTCACCCGTCGTAGGATGCACATGTGCTGCCCGATGTCTCCCGCTCGGTACACCTCCTCCCCCACCGTGAACGCAGCCAGGGTCAGCCGGGACTGCGTGGTGAAGGGTGGGGGCGGTTTGGAAAGGGTGCGGTGGGCAGGCGCACACATCCAAGAGCCCGCAGACTGTGGGCAGCCCTCGTTCTAAACTTGCGGCCTTCAACGAGCACGTCAAGCGTTGGCTCGCCTCCAAAGCCCCAGAGCCCCACAACAGGCACCAAGTGCCCAGCGCCCGTCAATCCTCGCACCCTCCGCACTCCCCGCTCGCCCAGTCCTCATCCCTACCACCACCACCCCTTCCCACGCCCACCTGCAGCGCCGCCATGAAGGGCTCGTCGCAGCCCAGGAACAGCGGCAGCCCCGCCAGCAGGTGGCTGTACAGGCTCCAGCGGATGTCGTCCACCAGGCCCCGGGGCAGCTCGGACAGGAAGGCGTCTGCGTCGGGGCCTGCGGGGGGCGGGGAGGGAGCGAGCGGGCCAGGGTCGGGGACGTGGGATGGGGTTGAGGGGCGGTACCCGCACACGTGTGGCGTGTCGTGTACGGCAGGAGCCGCCAGGCAGGGAGGGCCGCCGTAGGCCCTAATCGTACGCGCCGTACCAAGCAGTACCCCGCAGTACCCAGGCCCAACCACCGGGCCCAACCGCCCGGGCCCACCCGGGTGCTCGTGCTGTATGAGGAAGTCGTAGTACTCCGCCACTCGCTCCCGGTGGGACTCGGGGGCGCCCATGTAGCGGAGGGCGTCGGCGGCCAGGGCGGCACTGCGGGAGGAGAAGCGGGGAGGGGGGGATGAGGGGAGGGGTTGGTGGAGGTGGGGTCGATGCGGTGGTGGGGTCGGGCGAGGATGGTTGTGGCTGAGCGGGATCGCGTCGCCTGCGCTGGAGAAGCGACGGGGTCGGAGCCAGAGATGCAAGTGGGGCCCAACCATTGTCAGACTGGCTCCGCAGGTCCGCACCCATACACGCATTTGAGTGCAGGCCCCTCGGAACCGAGACAACGCGCCGGCAGCCTCTGCGCCCACCCGCCGGCCCTTGCAAGCCCCCAAACCTTCCACCCTAAAGCCTGAACCCCTGCAAGCCCCCAAGCACGTACCGTGTGGAGTAGCGCGCGGAAAGCGAGTTGAGGTTCGCCACAAGCACAGCCATGTTGCTGATCTGTAGGTGTGTGGGGGAATAGCAGAAAAGTACGGTAGCAGCGTTGTGTGGCCAGCAGCAGCCCTAGCACTTTCGTCCTCAGCCCCGTCCCCAAACCGCCCAATGCCCCCTTCCCCCACCCACCACCAGCGCGTACAGCACCGACCCCGCCACCAGCATGACGATGAAGAAGGCCCGCTCCAGGTTGTTGAAGGCCGAGATGTTGTCGGCGCCCACAACCAGAACGTAGCTGCAGGGAGAGGGTGGGGGTGGAGAGGGGAGGAGTGAGGTGCAAGGAAGCCCAGCCCAAGAGAGGGTGCGCGTGCAAGGGCTCAGCCCTGAACAGAAAGGCACGGCGGGCACGAGCTACTGTACCGCCCTGCCACGCCCGCCAGAGGGTGGTTGCTGCCGTACGGCCGCTACCGTACAGCGCCGTACCTGTAGTACATGACGGTTGTGTATTGCGCGAAGAGGGAGCTGTACGGCGTGAGGAGCGGCGTGGACGAGCCGTACGCGCTAACCCCCGGTGCTGTGAAGAGCCAGGGCCAGGCTGGGGCGCGGGAAGGGGGAATGGATTGCAGGATTGAAGGGGTGCGTGTCGGGGGGGGGGTGCCTCCCTCGGTGTGCCCCCCGCAGTCCCAGCCTCCCTCCCCAGCCAACCGAATTGCAGCCACCGGTACGGCGGACTGGCAGTCGGGCGGGCGTCCAGGTCCACCGCCCCGCGGTGCGCTGCCGTACCCCAACTCCCAACTCCCACCCACCAACCCCCAACTTCCAACCACCCACCGTCCAGCCACTCGCTCAGCCCGTGCCAGGCGCACGCGGTCCAGTGTGACACCAGCATGACTAAGCCTATCAGCCGTGCCAACCGCAACGCGTTCGCGTAACGCCAGCGGTCCAGCTGCCGTACCAGCCTGGGGAGGGACGTGGGCGTGGGTTGGGAAACGGACATGGGGGTCGCGAGGCGGGAAGGGGCGGCGGCCACCCCAGAGAAGGCAACCCACTTGCGAGCAAAGGGCATGGGAGGGAACGGCGCCTCAAGTATGAATGACTGAAGTATGACATCAAGTTTGACACGCCTTGCCCTTCCTCCCTGGACCCTTCCCCACGCGCGAGAGTTGGACAGCGGACGTACGTAGTGGCGCGGTGCAACGGGTAAAGCTCCTCGAGCGGAAGGCACGAGAGGGCAGGGCTGCGCACACCCGACTTCCTAGCCTCGTGTTGGCCCCCCTCCCCAGTCCCCTCCTCCCTGGCCCCACCGCATGAGCCGAAGCAGGCGCGGCAGGCGCGTGAGGGCGATCAGCACTGAGGCGCGTGAGCCCCCACCAAGCACGACCTGCATCAAGAGAGGGAGCACACACCGCTTGGTTACAAGTGAAAACCAAGTTCAGCCGAGCGACAATATCACAAGATGCCTCCGACAATTACACGGTTCCGGAGACGTCACGTGAGCAGCACTGCAGCGCCGCACGCACCAAACTGCCTCTGCAGCATCCCTCCGCCCAACACGTACCTCCAGGATCTCCGCCCAGGGGATGGACGAGATCAGATCCAGGCCCAGCCAGGTCCGGGCGTAGTGCTTTGCGATCTCGCTCGTGTCTCGGACCAGCTCCCCCGAGTCATTGACGTATGCGGTCCTGCGGGGCAGAGCGTGGAGGTGCAAAGAGGGTGCAGGCCAGATTAGACCACACAACCAAGAGAGAGTTAAATCCGCTCTCGCTCCCTCCCTCTCTCCCGCTGCGCGTGCGGAAGCGCCGCACGCGCCATGTACAACTGTCAACCACCAGCCCAACGGCCAACTGACCGGAACTGCACGCAGATGTCGATCCAGAACATGGCCAGTACGACGTAGTGGCACGCGTCCAGCGCGGGGCTGACGGCAGCTGTGAACCCGGCCTGAAGCGGCACCGCAATGGCCGTGTAGAGCAGCGCGAAGAGTAGCATAACGTCCCAGGCGGCGCGGCGGGGGGAGGGCAGGAAGAGCGGGAGCACCTTGTCCAGCCAGCCCCACACGCCCCACATCCGGTGGTGCCACGCGATGCGCGGCCCCGGCCCGCCCTCCAGCGCCCACGTGCGCCCGCCGGCGCTGGTCTGTACGACGGAAGCCCGACGGCCGCGGCCGCTCGGAGCGGCGGCGGCGACGTTCCAGCGCGCCGCCAGCCAGTCTGACATGGCGGCGTGGGGGCCCCCGCCGCCGGCGCCGCCGGAGGTGCCGATGGCAGGGGCCGGGTCCCCGCCGGCCGTGCCGTTGGCTGAGCCGCTGGCGGGTTTCATCCCGCCAGCGCTCTGCCGGGCCCGCGGTGGGCCCGTCGGGGCCCAGGCGCCGGCCTCTCCCGTAGGAGGCCCCTCCGGGCCCCAGGTGCCCGTGTTGAGCAGGTGCCCTACTCCATCCTGGTCCTTCCATGCTAACGCCGGGGCGGTTTTGGGCGTCAGCAGGATGTCTGCCTTGTGACGGTGACTGCTCGTAATGCGAGCAAGGGGAGCGGGCCTTGGGGAGGGCTCCAGGGGGCCGCCCCAGGCGGGGCCCTTGAAGCTACCGCCGCTGGGAGCGGCCCCGGGCCAAGCGGGTGTGGGCGCGGCCCTTGCTGCTGAGGGGGCCCGGACCAGCCCGGTCTGGCTGGCTGGCTTGGCGTGCAGGGACACGTGCCCCAGGGCCGGAGCTCCATCGCTGATTACGGCAGGGGGTTGCAGCCCAGAGCCGCTGGCGCGGGTGCGCCGCGAGGGGGGCTGGGGTGGTGGGATGCCGGGCGCCGTAGCCATGAGGAAAGCGGCCAGCACTTCCGCCTCGGTCTCCAGCGCCGACAGGCCCGGCGGCCGCGCGACTGCCGGAGCGGCTGCCCCATTGAGAAGGCGGCCCGAGCCCTTCTCCAAGCCCGACGCCTCGTCGTGAGCATGGCCGCTGGCGACGGGGCCACCCCGCGCTGCACCGCTGGCCCATTCAGGCGACGTGTAGGGGTTTCCACCGACTCCAAGCAGGAACGCCGATGTCTCCATCGGCTTTCCGGCTCAGGTGCTGGTCAGGCGGGCCCTTTCCGAGTCCTTGCGCTCCATCTGCGCTCCCAGCGAGCTGCAGCTGCTTCCATCTATGTAGCACTCGCAGCTTCCACACGGAAACCTCCTCAGCTCGTGTGCCGAAGTTCGTCAGGCAACCGCGGGCACGCAAGCGGCGCCGCTTTGGGTGCTTAATTTATTGCGCTATGCTATGCAAGGCTGTGCGCACTTGCGGCGGTATTGCCGTTCAGGCACGGCGGGTTATCGCTTTAGGAACGCGGCGCCGGGCATTTACAGTGCTGTTTACGCACCGCAAGCATATTTTATGTTGAAGCGGCGCACGTAAACGAGTGTTCCTGATGACCGCCCGGGCGTCTGACAAGATTGCCGTCGGGCGTGAACTTGCCGCGTGCCATCGGGGCATACGCGCGGGGGCTGGCCCGAGCGACAAAAGCACAGCGTTACGTCTTTGCTTACATGGAACATCCACGTAACCCCTCCCCCACAGTTGAGCCTTCCCCGCCCCAACGAGCAACGAGCCTCCGAAGCAGACCAGTCAAACATGCTTGGTGTGGACTCGGGACGACTTGCACACGCTCTTCAGTAACCCCGCCAAGCCAGCCAGGTCCCAGCACTCCCAGCGGCACGGCAACCTCAACCCGCGCCGCACCGCTTAACCAGTCCTCAACACCACGCCCCCTTCCCACAGCCCCTTAGCACCCCGCGGGCCATCCTCACGCCCCGTCCTTCCATACACGGGCTGGCCAAGCCAAGCCAAGCCCTCCACTCAGCCCGCGCCTGCAGCCCATCCAGCGCCCGGCCCCTTTCCCTTCCCCCGGATTCCCCAGCCCCCGTCTGCCCTTGCCTCACGCCCCCTGCGCCGCTCTTTCCCCTACACAGCTCGCCGCTTGCCCCTAAACGCCTGCTGCTCCTCCGCTCCGCCCCCGCCTCTACTCCAAAACCAGGGCACCCCGGACGAGCACCCCCGGCTCTCCGCCTCTTCCGCGTCCACAAGCTCGCCTCCTCTGCCTCCTCCTCTGCCTCCGCCACCGCCTCACAAGAGCTCGTCCTCGTCCTCCTCCTCGTCGCCGCCGCCCTCGCCCACGCCCAGCGCCTCCTCCTCGATCTTCTTCTTCGCCTCGCGCAGGATCTTGACCTGGGGTGGGTGGGTGGGGGTGGTGAGCGAGGGTCAGGTACAGGTGGGTGGGTTGCTCCCATCACCCAAGCCGGGGGGGCCCACACTCTTTCCCGGGATGCCCTGCCCTCTCCCTCCCCTCCTTCCCCCTCCCCTCCCTCCTTCCCCCTCCCCTCCCCTCCTTCCCCCTCCCCTCCCTCCTTCCCCCTCCCCTCCCCTCCTTCCCCCTCCCCTCCCTCCTTCCCTCCGCCCTCCCTCCCTCCGCCCTCCCTCCCTCCGCCCTCCCTCCCCCCTCCCTTCCCTCCCCCCTCCGCCCTCGCTTCCCCTTCCCCCCTCCTCCCTCCCCGCCCAGCTTCCCCCACCTTCCAGGGGTCCAGGCGCGTGATCGCGTCGAACTCCGCCAGCAGCGTGGCGAACTTGGACTCGTCCAGCTCCCGCCGCGCCTCCACCAGGCCGTCGAGCAGGTTGGCCTCGCGGGAGCCGTCGAACTGGGCAGGGGGGGGGGGCGGTTGGGTAGGTGGAGGGGGGTGGGTGGGTGGAGGGGGGTGGGTGAGTGGAGGGGGGTGGATGGGAGGAGCCAACACCCAGGTGCCGCCCTTCCTGCCCACCCCTCACGTGCATGTCAATCTAGCCCCTCCCCCCCACCTGCAGGCTGGGCTCCCCTGCCCTCCCCTCCCCTCCCCTGCCCTCGCCCTCCCCCCACCTGCAGGTCGATGCCCCTCCCCCCTCCCCCTCCCCCCCACCTGCAGGTCGATGCCCCGGTACTTGTCCAGCTTCTTCACCACGTCGTCCGGCCGCAGGTAGGCCAGGCAGCAGATGCCGGCCTGGGGGGGTGGGGGTGGGGGTTGATGGGGGGTAGTTTGGGTGTGTGGAGGCAGGTGGGGGCGGCAGGAAGGGTTGGGGTCGGCGGGGGTGGGTCGACGGGTGTTGGGCAAGCAACGCTCCAGTAACCAGGTGACGGGTGATGGGGAGGCTGCCGATCGGGGAGGGCGGAGCCCCGCCAAGTCGCCATGGACCGCGCCCCAGAGCTACCGGTATGGGGCAGGAAGACTGCTGGCTGCAGCAGGGCCCCCGGCCCGGCCCCGTTGCCCAACGCTCCGCACCCGCACCTGCATCAGGCCCCCAACCGGTTGCTGCTCCCGCCCCACCGCAGCTTTACCTGCAGCAGCTCCCCCTCCCCGCCCTTGGCCTTGTCTCCTGTTGCTGCCCTCGCCCCCACCCCCCCCGTTGTGCACCGCCTCGACCCCGCACATTCGGCACGTCCCCAGCCCCCCCTTCCCCCCCCCACGCTCCTCGCCCCCCCACCTGCAGCAGGTAGCCGCGGGCGCTGTATTTGAGCAGGTTGTTCTCCACGGCGCGGCGGGCGGCGTCCTCAAACAGCTCCACCGCCTTGGAGTAGCGGCCCGCCTCGGCGGAGAACTGCGTGATGGGGTGTGTTTGGCGTGGGGCTGGGGTTCAGTTTGCGTTGCGGAGGAGATGCACATGAGATGTGGAGGCGTGGAGGAGGTGTGTGGGCAACGGGGGGTTTGGGTTGGGGCGGTGGGCCCAGAGGGCCCGCCACGAACACCCCACGTCTCCCCCCCCCCCACCTCAGCGATTTTGAGCTTGCACTTGGTGGCCTCAGAGTTGGACCCCTCCATCTCGAACAGGTCCCCCGCCTGGGTGTAGTACTGGATGGCCTCGTCCTTCTGGCCCTGCTTCTCCATTTGCTCAGCGATCTCCTTGAGCTGCTTCGCGGCCATGTTCAGCTTGCCCATATCCGTGTACAGGGTCACCGCCTGCCGCAGCATGTGCTGCGACCTCCCGGGGTCGACCTTGGAGATGACCTTGGCTGCCTCCACGTAGGAAGATGCAGCCTCATGTTTGCTGTCCATCTTCAGGTAGCAGCCAGCCAGCTTTTCATACATCTCTGCTGCCTCAGCGCCCATCTTTGCCAGCTTGTAGTTGTTGGCGGCCTTCTCCAGCAGTTCAGCCGCGTCCTCATACTTGCTGGAGCCACCGAACATTCCCCCAAACACGCTCTTCAGCTTCTTCTCCGCCTGCTTCCTAAAGTCCTCGGCCTTGACCGCATAGTCAGACATTGTCGCCTAGGGCCCCGCGGGCGGGCAGCGCGCTACGTCAGTTAGGGTGGGCCCTGATTGACTTCTGGAGCGCAACGCGAGCTCAGGTCGTCCCTGGCGTCAGCGTGTCAGTCACAGCTAAGTACGGGGCTATGTCAGTGCAGCGCTTGGAGCGCGTGTGTGCGCCCCAACCTTCTTGCACGGCACCGCGATGAGGGGGTCCCTCCTCCGCGAACCCTGGTCCTCAGCCCTCACCCCCAGGCGCATTACATTCAACGTGATACGCTCTATACGCTTGAGCAAATTGAGGCCTTGCACACTCAAATTGGGCCAGCGACAGCGGCGGACAGGACCCGGTTGCGAGCTCTCTCGCCGCGCAGCGTATACCCCTCGAAGCAGCTCCCGAGTGATCAAGGACTGGTCAAGATGCCATTGTTCGCGGAAAGAACATAAGACCCGCTGGTTCCGCCCAAGTGACATGCCTGCTGCTCCTCCCCCGCCACCTGGCCCTGGCGGCCGTGGCTCATACGAGCCTCAGCGTCGGCCTTCTACTTCCTCAACTTCAACTGCCTCGGGAGCGGCCCGTGCAGCACTTCCGTCGGTGCGCACTCGGGCCCCATCGACATCAAGCGACAAGGTAGGCCTGCTCGCCGTCACACCTCGCGACGCTTCACTGGCTCGCGCGACTAGTGTTAGCGGGCTGCCTCGCCGGCGTTGCCACACTCCAAAGCCTAACCTGTGCCCTCCTCATGTCCCTGACATGCCCCGCAGCCCGAACATGCCGCCCCGACCGGCGCGTCGGCCTTCGCGGTCTCCCCCAGCGCGCGACTGCTTTCCACGCGACTCACCGACAACGCCTTCCTCTGGGGCGACCTGCTTCCCGCGCCTCCACCGCCGGGCCTAGCGCCTGCTGCACCCGCCGGGGTCCTGTCAGGCCGGTGGCAGGCCATCGCGCTCGGCGACTCCCACGCCGCAGCCGTGAGCTCCCGCGGCGATCTCTATACCTGGGGCAGCAACAGCCGGGGCCAGGTGCGTTGGCCGCCTTGCGGTGAAACGGGGTGCCCCTCGGGCTCTCTCTCTTCTGTGGGCCTGTGGAGGGGAACCGGCAGGGCCGGCGGGGCGCAACTTGCCAGACGCGACCTGCCCCCAACCGCCGGCCGATACGCCTGACCCGACAGCGTGCCGCTAGTTGCTGCTAGGTGCAGCTAGCCGCTAGGGTGCTGCTAGCCGCCACTCACTACTGCCCGAGACCACTGTAGACCTCAGACATGCGGCGGGCTTGTCCAGCACGCAACAGCCGCCGTTGCGACCCGCTCACACCCGCCCTTCTCCTCTCTCCCCCTCCTTCGCCCCTTCCCACCCTTCCCCCCGCTCTTCCCCCCGTCCCTCCCCGTCCCCAGGGCGGCCGTTCCGCCGAGGAGCACTTCTCCCGCCTGCCCCAGCGCGTGCGTCTGCCGCTGCATGCGCCGCCCTCGGGGCCCTCGGGGCCCGGCCCGGCGGTGCGGGCGGTGGCGTGCGGCGGCGACTTCACGCTGGTGGTGACCGCCGGCGTGGGGGTGCTGGCGTGGGGCTGCAACCGATACGGTGAGGCGGGGCCGTACTGAGTTGCTGCATGCCCTTCACGTTCACGCCCTGGTTCCACGCGACGTGCGCGCGCTCCGCGCGTTTGTACATCTTCCAGTAATGCTTGCTCCACGTCGAGAAAGATCTCCGTATGTGCCTCGCACCCTTCCCCCATTTCCACCCGCCTTTCCTCCCCTCCGCAGGCCAGTGCGGCCTGGGCGACGCCGCGCCCCCTCTTGTCCATCGGCTCCCTTGGCACTCCCTCTCCTCTACCTCACCCCCTTCCCTCACCCCTTCCCACCCCCCTCCCTCCCCTTGCCCTCCCTGTCCGCAGGCCAGTGCGGCCTGGGCGACGCCGCCCCCGCCATCGTGTGGCGCCCCACGCCCCTGCCCGCCCTCGCGCAGGCCCCCCCCGTGGTGGCGCTGGCGGCGGGGCGGCTGCACGCCCTGGCCCTCACCGCCTCGTCCACCGTGCTGGCGTGGGGCGGAGGTGAGGGGTGATGGGGGGGGTGGGAATGATCTTTGACGAGTTAGAGTTTGGACAGCCCACATGGTATGGCGGCAGCCAGCGAGCCAGATGCGCATCGAGGGGGGGGAGATGGGGCAAGGGGAGGGACGGCGGGAGGTGGTAGAGGTGAAGGTGCCTGTAGATGGGGACTGAGAGATTGGAGATGAGTCTGGGGTTGGGGGGGACGGGTACGGGAAGTCGGGAACCTGAAGGAATGGAGACTGGGTGCCGCTGCCGCCGCCGGGGCCGGGGCGTGGCTTCCAGCAGGGGAGTCAGCGCCTCACCGCATTACTTGCCCGCTGCCTGACATCCACGCTCATGACCCCTCCTCCCCTGGCCCCTCCTCTTCCTTTCCCCAAGGCGGCTCCGGGCAGCTAGGGCTGGGTGACCGGCGGTTGCGCCAGACGGCCCCCACCCCCGTGGAGGAGCTGTGGGCGCTGCCCGTGGTGCAGGTGGGGGCGGGGGGGATTGAAAGTTGAAGGGGATTTGGATGTAAGGGCTCAAGATTAGGAGGTAAGCAATGCATGCGGCTGTGGATCTGAATACAATCACGCTCGCGGGGACAGGCTGTGCGGCATCGGCTGCTGCTCTTCTAACTCCTTGTGCCGCCTCACCAGCCAGCGTGCACCACGCCCTTGTCCGCCCTCTGCCCGTGCCCTACGCAACACCCTTCTCCGCCCTTGTCCGCCCTTGCCCGCGCTTCTCCACCCTCCAGATCGCTGCCGGCGACGCCCACTCGGCCGCCGTCACCTGCGGCGGACAGGCCTTCGTGTGGGGCTGCAACGCCTGGGGCCAGCTGGGCCTGGCGCCGGAGCCAACCGCCGCGCCAACCGCCACAACCGCAACCGCCACGACCGCAACCGCCAACCGCCACGACGAGGGCGACGGCCCCGACGGCGACGGGACCGGGCGGCGGCAGCTCGGCGGGGCCATCCGTAACGCGCAGCGGGACCGAGAACGCCGCGGCGGCGGCGGCGGCGGTGGGGAGGAGGAGGAGCCGGATGTCACGCCTCGGTTACCCACGGCTGTCCGGCGCGCGGCGCTCAGGTGAGTGGGCCCCTTGGCCCTGGGGTGTGGCGGTGAAGCCAGAGGGGGCAGTCAATGCTGAGCCCAGGTGTAGAGACTTGGGCCTTACGGGTGGGCGCCAGCAGCGGCTGGTTGGGATATGTAAGGGGCAGGATGGCCCGTTTTGGGGTGGGAGGGTGGGGACGGAAGACCCGAGCCGGCGGACGTTGGCCGCAGCGCCAGGGCTGCAGAGACGGCCGCCGGCATCGTTGCCTCTCCCAACTTCCCCCCCACCCCCGACCCTCCTCTTCCTTCCCCCAACCCAATCCAACCCAACCCAATCCTTCCCCTTCCCCCAACCCCACCACAGGCTCAGCGCCGGCCGCGCCAACCCCGAGTGGCTCCTGGCCATGGTGGAGATGGGCATACCCCGGAGGCACGCACGGGTGAGGCGGGAGTGTGTGTTTGGGGGGAGGGGTGGGGGGTGGGGGCTCGGGGTGGGGGCCGGGAGTTACGGTTCGGGGTCGAGGCCGGGGGCTTAGCTTGATCACACGTTCAGGGCCGTGGGCCTGGGCTTGGGGGCAGGCAGGGAGGCGGGGGGCTGGCTACCTTGGGCGTTGGCTGCAGCCTTGCCGGGCTGATGAAACGGGGCCCTGCGATTCGAGGCTCCGTTGGACCTGCGGGGGCCCGAGTCCGGGATCCGTGCGGCCGGATTGCGACCGCTGACCGCACTGCGCGACCGCTCCCTGCCGCTGCAGATCGCTCTGGAGGAGACGGGCAACGCGGGCGTTGAAGGTGAGCGCCCGGGGAGGGTGTGTTTTGGGAGCTGCGTGCGTACGCCCGCGTTGGGGGCTGCTCGCTTGGGAAGGCGAAGGGGCTGTGTGCATGCACCGTGGAGGTGGGGCGTCGGGGGAAGGGCCGTGCCCCTTGCTCGCGGTCGCGTCCTCTAGACCAATCGGAGCCCACGCGCCTGGGCGGGTCCCCCATACCCTGCGTCTGACTCATCACATGTCTCTCTTCGCTGTGTCCGTACCGCAGTGGCCACGGAGTGGCTCTTCGCCTGCGACCGTACGGCAATCCTGGACGAGCCCTCGGATGACGAAGAGCTCACCCTCGCCCACCCCTCCCAGGTACTGCTGTTCGTACGGACGCACGTGTGATTCTGGGTGCTCCACCCATCCCCAAATGCCACGCACGATGCCAAGCCTCCCCTTACCACCCCCACCCCAGCCCGTTCTGACTGCTGAATCTCCTCTCTCCCTCGCCCCCCGCTCCTTGCAGGGAAATCGCTGGCCATCGGTGCACGCGCCCCCGGCCAACCCCACCATCCGCCACACCCACACCCACCACCCCTACCACCACCCAAGCATGAGCAGCCCCGGATCCAGCCACCTGGATCCCAGCCACGTCGGCAGCCGTACCGGCCTGCCCGCACGTAGCGGCTCGGCCAGGGCCGTACGGTCCGGATCTGGATCTGTATCCGGTGCCGGGCCGAGGGGCAGGCTGGAGGTGGAGGCGGCGGCGTGGCGGGCGGCGGCGGAGGTCGCGCGTTGGAGCGAGGCGGGGGGCGGGGAGGGGGAGGGCGGGGAGGGGGAGGGGGGGCAGCGGGTCAATGCTGTGGTGTTGGAGCCGAGGCGGCTGCCGCTCAAGGTGGGTGGGCAGTTGGGTAGGGAGGGTTGGGGGAGGGGTCATCTCATCTCGAGTGTAAAGGTTATGACTGGTCCAGTCCCAAGCCCACGCCTGTCACGCCTCCCCTCTGCATTGAACCACCGAACTGCCTGTCCGTTGTAGTCACCGGCCCCGTTTACCGCCCATCCTTCCCCAACCCTTCCTCCGCTCCCCCCTCCCTCTCAGCAACAAACTCGCCCCTCTCCCCCCCCCCCCCCGATCCCACAGGGCGTGCGCCACATCGCCCTGGGCTCCCGCCACTCCGCCGCCGCCACCGACGCGGGCGTGTTCGCGTGGGGTCAGGGCCGCGGGGGGGCGCTGGGGCTGGGGGACAGAGCCGACCGCCACGCGCCCTACCGCCTCGACGCCTTCGCAGCCGCCGCCGCTGCCGCCGCCGCCGCCGCCACCACTGGCGCCGCCGCTACCGCTGGGGCCCCGGCTGGCGGAGGCGTGGGCGGTGGCGGCAGCGGCGGTGCTGGTGCTGGTGCAGTTGGGGTAGAGGAAGGAGGGGTTGGAGTGGGGTACACGGTGGAAGCCGTGATTACCCCGGCCGGCTTCCACACGCGCACCCGACGGCTGGGCAGCGGCGGCAGCAGCGGCGGCGGAGCGGCCACCTCCACCTCCACCCCGCCACCACCACCCCTGCCCTTCGTGACACGGGTGGCGTGCGGAGCGCAGCACACGCTCTTTCTGACGGCGGAAGGCGACGTGTTCTGGTCCGGGACAATGGCGCTGCCGCCGACGATGCCGCTGTCGGGCCTGGCGGCCGCCGCCGCCGCCGCTGCTGCCGCCGCCGCCGCCGCGCCGCACCGCTCCATCCACGCCGCCAGCCCCCGCCGCCTGGATCTGGTTCCTCCGCCGGGCCCCACCCGGCCCCGCTCCGACTCCTCATCTGCTGCCGCCGCTGGCGTTAGCGGCGGCGGGGCCGGCGGCGGCGGGGCCGGCGGCGGCGGCGGCGGTGGCGGCGGCGCGCAGGCGGTGGCGTTTGACGTTGTGGCGGGGGGCGCGGGGGGCGGGGTGCTGCTGTGCGGCCCCCACGAGCTGCCGCCGCAGGTGAGGGAGCCCCTCGGGCCTCCAAAAGGGACAGATCCATTCCAATCCTGCTTCCTGCCCTGCAGTAATGGAGCCGTCTCGGTCCGCACTGAAGGCCCAGGCCCTGCCTCACGTGCCGCACCGACACAACCCCTAGAGTGGCCGTTTCACCAGACCCCTTCTCCCCACCCCCTCCCCCACCCACCCCCAGCCCTCCGGCCCCGCCCCCCTGCTGGCCTCCCTCCGCGCCGCCATCGCCGCCGCCGCCGAGGCCCGGGCGGGGGGCGCCTGCGGCCTCGCCGACATGTCGTCACGCCTCAAGGCAGTCACGGAGGGTAGGGCGCGAGACGTGGTCACCGGGTATGGACACTCCGGTTCCTGACATCCCTTTCAACGCCTCTAGAGAGATTTCTTAATGCTGCCCCTTGCCCCCCACGATGATCCCCTTCACCATCGTCCCCTGCAGTGTGGCATTGAAGCCCTGCTTTTCAAAGCCAAGGGCCTTCGCTGCTCACCCCCCTCCTGCCCATATCCTCGCCCCATCCTCACCACGGCTCCGCCTCCCCGCCTCCACCCCCTCTCCCTCCACCTCCCACCCCAGGCGTCGCGCTGGTGTTCGCCTCCCCCGCCGCCATCAGCGCAGCCTTCGCCAGCCGCCGCCCCGCCGGACCCTCGTCCGGATTTGGATCCTGCTTAGGGGCCGTGGGCCTGGATCCAGTCCTGCTGGAGGAAGTCATGGCGGAGCTGGCGGCACTGTGCGGCACCGTGTGAGTGCGGGTCGGGGGGGGGGTCGGGGCAGGACTCGCCCCGTTCTGTATTCCGAACGACACCGGTGTGGCACCCGTTGAGTGCGGGCCTTGCGCTTCTTGCGACGGAGCTAAGCACTGATGTTGCGGTTGGATCCGGCTGGATCCGGATCAAGTTGATGTTGAATCTCACAAGATGTCTGCGCCGGTGATCAGCTCCAACGCTTTGCCATGTGCGGAATCCCCTCCAACCCCTCCCTGCGTGCCCCCCGCAGCCGCAGCGGCCGGGGCGACGGCGTGGCTTCCACTGTGTGGGACCTGCACGCGTACCGCCTGCTGCAGGTGGGGAGGGGGGGGCAAGGGGTGGATGGGTACACGGGGTCGCAACAGGGGCCTAGCCCTCGCTGCAGGAGAGAGCTTCCTCGCCCGGCACCTTGGCCGCCCTTCCCTCCCCCCCCAGGCCCTCCAGAGCGCTGCGGGGGCTCTGGCGGAGGAGCTGGCGGCGCACTGCCACCTGCTGGGCTCGCCGGAGCGAGGGCAGGTGCGGGGGTGGGCGGGTTTTCGTTTCCCTCTCTCTTGCTGCTTGCTGCTTGTCGGATGGCTGAGGTACCTGTGCCGGCTGCCCTCTTCAAGTCCCCCGATACGGTTGTGGTGATGTGCACATCGTCTCCTTGCCCCGTAGCCTATGCACCTGCACAGCCGCCACACCTTTTCCTTTCCCTTCCCCCTGCTACCCCCAACCCCCAGGTCCTCTTGGCTGCTCTCCAGCACCCCCTGCTGGGGGACCCCTCCGCCGCCCGCTCGCTGCTGCCCCGCCTCACGGCAACGCTCATGGCCGCACCGCCCCTGGTGCGGAGCTGGGTGGTGAGGTGGTGGGCGGCGTACCCAGGTGGGGAGGGGTGGGGGGAGGGAGCAGCGGAAGAGGGAGGGGACGAATCATGCTTGGTGGGCTTCACGGACTTCAGCGGTCCTGAAGTGGAGACCTAGTACCGGCGGAAGCTGTGTATTTGGTGGCGAAGGGAGGGGGTGCGGTGTACCGCAGAGCAGTGGGCATCATACCACATAGAGTCCCCCCCTCCTATCCTGTCCCTCTCCCCCTCACCCACCCCCAGGCCCCCTGCTCGAGCAGCGCGTGGTGAGGCCGCTGCAGGGCTTCCTCACCCGGGAGCTGGCGGCCACCAAGAAGCTCACGGTGGGGGGGAGGGGGGGGGGGTGACAGGGGGAGGGAGAGCATGTGTGTGTATTGATACGGGGGTGGGTTGGCACGTGGCCATGTGGTGCTCCCCGCCTGGCAGCTGGCGGCCGCTAAGGAGCAAGGCGCAAATGAGATGGGCCCGGGGGTGAGAGTAGCCACGCACCATCAATCAGCTGGGCCTCATCCGGGCTGGCAGCGACGAAAAAGCTCACGGTGGGGGGGTTGTGAGGGTAAACTGTGTGTGCGGGGGGAAGGGGGGAAGGGCGGGGGGAAGGGCGTCGACGGAGGGCTGTAGGTCGGCGGGCTGTTTGTAACCTCACCCTCCCACACACACCTTCTCCCCCCCTTCCCGCCCAGCCCCCCGTGATGAACGCCATCAAGGTGCTGGCGAGGGTGGAGGAGGCGGCATCCATCAGCCGGTCCCTGCCGCCGGGTGAGGAGGGGGGTGGGGGAGGCGAGGGGATGGAGTGGGGGCCCGAGATGGGGGTGGGAGAAGGGCAAGCGGGCAAGGGAATTAGAGGGGGGCAGGGACAAGGCAGAAGCAAGGGACAAGGGACAAGGCAGAAGGGAGGGGGGGGAATCCTCGCCAAGCTCATCGCTCCCGGCGGAGGAAGGCTTAAGGAGAGGTGGAGGCGCATGGGGGGGGGCACGCCATGGACTTTCTCGGGAGGCCAACCGCTCAACCGCCAACCGCCCAACCGCCAACCGCCCAACCGCCAACCGCAGAGGCCTTCTACAACGCCCTGATCAGTGAGAAGCTGGACGTGCAGGACCACTACACGGCCTGGAGGCAGGCACGGGTGAGCGGAGGGGGGGGGCGCTACTTTGGGGGTTGCAGGGACGGAATGGCTCCACGCGGGCAGGCTAGTGCCGAGTATTCGTCCACCGGGCACCAGTCTTACTGCCAGGCCCTCGGGCAACGCATGTTCCCCTGAAAGCGCAGGGCACTCACGTCCCCCTCCCTCCGCCTCCCTCCATCTCCCCCCCATCCCTACCTCTTCCCCCCCCCCCTGTCAGGACCTGGCCTCCTCCCCCCACCCCCCCAAGGAGGCCCCCTTCTCCTTCTGCTCCTACCCCTTCCTGCTGGACGCACGCGCCAAGAGCCACCTGCTGCGCATGGAGGCGCGGTTCCAGATGGAGCAGGTGGGGTGGGGGGAGGGGGGAAAGCAGGGGGTGTGTTTGCAGGTGTTTGTGTGGGTTAGGGCGTGTCTGTGTGTCAGGGGGGTTGGAACGCCAGGATTCAGTTGGAGCGGTGGGGAAGAGCAGGGGCGGGGAAGGAGGGGTACATTTGTGGGAGCTTGCGTGTGGGTGTGTTGTGCGTTTGGGCGGAAGCTGGAGGCAAGGTTTCAGATGGAGCTGGTGGGGAGGAAAACCCCCTCCAGGAGCGACCGTCCCTCGCTCCGCACCGCATGCTGACCTCCTCTGCCTCCCTGCTCGCTCGCCCCCGCGTCCCCACACAGAGCGTGGCGCACGCACGCATGGAGGTGCAGCTGTACGGCAGCGGGGGGGCGGCGTCACGGTGGGTCCTGGCGGGTTCTGGCAAGCTCGGGCGACAACCCTGGCGCCAAGCTGGTCAAACACCTCGCTCAGATTCCGCCCTCCCCTTCCCCCCGTTCCCCCTATCAGCTGGATGCGCGACGGGGCGGTGCTGCCCAAGGCCCCGACACCCACCCCCACTCCCTCATCACGCAGCGCCCGGGCCACCACCTCTGGCAGCGGCGCCGGGCCCTCCACCTCCGCCGCCGCCGCCGCCGCCCCGGGCACCTTTGGCTCCGACCGCCTCACCCCCCGCTCCCGCCACGCCGCCGCCGCCCCCACGCCCTTCTCCAGCCGCCGCCCCTCCGGCAGCCCCAGATCCAGCCCTCGATCCAGCGCCAACGGATCCGGATCCGCATCCAGCCCCGGATCTGGATCCAGGGCCGCCGGCGGCGGCAGCCCACGCGCCAGCGGTAGTGGATCTGGATCTGGCGGCGGAGGTGGCGGCGCGGCGGGGGCGATGCGGGCTCTGTTTGATCGCTTCCGGCGGCCCCGGCGGTCGAATGGGTCCCAGGACGGCAGCGGCAGCGGGGGGGAGGATACGCAGGCGGCGGCGGACCAGCGGCGGCGCATGGGAGGGGGCGCCATCGAGGTGAGGCGAGAGGGGGACAGAAATGGAGTCCTCTTGTGGGAATCCCGCCGACACCTCCCCACATCCCGCTCACCACCCAACCCCATATCGCCCCGCCCTCCACCCCTTCCTTACCCGCCCCCATACCCGCCCCGCCCCACCCCCACCCACCCCCCAGCTCCCCGCCCCCAGCGACTGCTCCGTCCCCGGCGTCCACAGCGACTCGTGCATCCTGCGGGTGAGGCGCACGCAGCTGGTGGCGGACTCGCTGGCGGAGGTGGCGAGGCAGGCGCCGAGGGACCTGCTCAAGCCGCTGAGGTAGGGGGGGTTGAGGGGGGGAAGGGGGGAAGGGCTTGTGAGCAGCACGTGGGAGGTCGGTTGGGGGGGCTGGAAGTAGGGCGGGGCGAGGGCCGCTGAAGTGCCTCGTCATGAGCGTGTGGGCCTGACATGGGAGGGCTGCAGGCTGTCTGCAGCGGGTTCATTCATCGCTGATCATAGCTACCGGTGGTGGCCATGCCAGTCGTGTCTGGAGTCCTCAGCAATGTTGCTACCAAGTGCTAGGGGCCGCCACCGCTCTGCGCGTGTGAACTGACGGCTCCGACCCTACCCCCCACCCCCCACCCCCCCACCCCAACCCCCCAGGGTGCACTTCATTGGGGAGGAGGGCATCGACGCGGGGGGGGTCAAGAAGGTGGGCACACGCACGCGCTCGCTGCCAGGATCTGGGCCCGGAAATTTTGTATTGTAATGGAACCCATGCAGTGAACCTTGCAGTCCATTCTTTGAGCATCTTTTGAGCACACTTAAAACCTTCAAAACCTCGCAGGAGTTCTTCGCGCTGCTCCTGGAGCGGCTGCTGAGCCCCGATTACGGCCTCATGAGCTACGACGCAAACATGCGCACGTACTGGTGCGTGGGGCCGTACTGCCGTACGAACTTGCCGCCGTACATGCACATGCCTCTGGATCGGCTTGCCCATCCCATGCACTGCGCACCAGCAGAGCCTTGCGTGCCCTGCAAAGCTTACGCACACCCTGCCCTTGGGTCTCCCTTGTGCTCCTCGTCCGAGTCTGTACCCCGTTTGGACCCCCCCCTGACTAAAGCTCCTCCTCATGCATGCGTCACAGGTTCAACCCTTCGTCTCTCGAGCCGCCCGAGTCCTTCTTCCTGCTGGGCCTGGTCCTGGGCCTGGCAGTGTACAACAGCGTACTGCTGCACTTCCCCGCGCCGCTGCTGCTGTACGACAAGCTGCGGGAGTACATCGCGGCGGGAGGTGGGCGGCGGAGCGTGCGTGCGTGCGTGGTTGCGTGCGGTGCCAGGAACTGCTCGCGTGCGCACGGGCGATGCCGGGACGTGCTCGGGGTCAGGGCGCCACTGAACCCCGGCACCCAGACTCCATGACCCGAGCTCTTAGTCCGGATGTATGGGGATGTATCGATCTCTCTCTCCCTCCCCCCTGTCCCTCCGCGCACCCAACCCTTCTCCCACATCCCCTCTGCAGAGGGCGGCGGCGGCCGGCGGCGGCCCCGGGAGCTGGGCCTGCGCGACCTGGAGACCTGGCAGCCGGGGGTGGCACGCAGCCTGCGGGCGGTGCTGGAGGTGGGAGGCCGGGGATGGAAGGAGCGAGGTAGGGGAGGGTGAATGGAAGAGGGGCCGAGGGGGCTGTTGTTTGTGGCGTGTTCCTGACTCTTCATGTCCGGTTCTGGGATGGGGAGGGGCCGGCGGTGGGGGAATGAGAGTTGCAGCGTGGGCTCAGGGCAGGGAGACCTCCCTAGCCCCCTCTTCACATCGCGCAAGGGGGGGTGATGGCTGCTGGCGTGTGGGTGGAAGGGCCCCGGTGGCCGAATGAAGGCGAGAGCTGACTCGGACTCTGATACACCCCGCTTCATCTCCGTCTTGTCGTACCACACAGTACGACGGCCCCGAGCCGCTTGCTGACGTGTTCTGCCTGACCTTCTCCGTGGATGTGGACCGGTACGGCGCCGTGGAGAGCTTCCCGCTCAGACCAGGTGGGGCGGAGGGGGCGGCCCCAGGGGGCCAGACGTGGCTGGGAATGGGCGGGAGCAGTGGACGACGAGGGTGCAGGGCACCAGTTGTGACTCCTAAGGTGTATTAGTGTGTTGGTCTGGGAGCAAGGGCGGGCGTGTAGGTAGAGTAGCCCTGTGGGATCAAGCTGGCAGGGTGAGTGCGCGCTGCCTCTCACGCTTTCTGTCTGCCCCGACCCCCCCACACACACATATCACATCACAGGCGGCGAGGAGGAGATGGTGACGGAGGCCAACCGGGCCGAGTACGTGCAGCTCATGTGCGCCTGGCTCATGGGGGAGAGCATACGGGGGCAGTTCGAGGTGCGTGGGGGGGAGGGGGAGAGGAGGGAGGGGGGAAGGAGGGGAGGGTTGAGTCGGAGAGGGCGGAGAAAACGACAAGGACTGCGAATGGACAGGAGGGCACGGCTGGCTGCAGCTTCAAGCAAGGCTCTCTCGGAAATCAGGGTGACCATCGTCAACCTCCCTCCCCCCCTCCATGTGGCTCCCCCTGCCCCCACCGCAGGCCTTCGCGGAGGGGTTCAGTGTGGTGTGCGAGGGGCCCGCCATGACCCTCTTCACGGCCCAGGCAAGCGGGGCGTGGGGAGGAGGCGTAGAGTGCAACCCTTGTTGCTGCTCGTGTTAAACGGAGCACCCTCCCATAGCAGAAGCGCCCCCCCCCTTGCCTAAACCCACCCCTGTGCCTCAGGAGCTGGAGCGGCTGGTGTGGGTCAACCCCCGGCCCCACTCCCCCTCCCATCTCACCCCTCTTCCCCCCCTTCCCCCCCTGGCCTCCCCCTCCCTGTCAGGAGCTGGAGCGGCTGGTGTGCGGCAACCCCCGGCTGGACTTCGTGGCACTGAGGGACGCGGCGCTCTACGAGGGGGGCTACTCCTGGGCCTCCCCCGCAGTGGGGTGGCTGTGGGACATCGTGCTCAACGAGCTGGAGCCCGAGGTGAGGGGAGGCGGTCCGGCCCGGTCCGGTCCAATCTGGTGTGGGCCAACTGGGAGCCTGGGATAGGGAGCATGTGTGGCTCCGCTGGCTCCCAAGCCCTCCCTCCGTTCATCCCCCCGGGTCCGCAACCGCTTGCCTAAGCGCTTCCTCTCCATGAACCCTTCCCCCTGCCCCTGCCCCTCCCCTCCCCCCTGCCCCCCCCAGGACCAGCGCGCCTTCCTCAAGTTCTTCACGGGCTCGGACCGCTCCCCCATCGGAGGCCTGGGGTCCCTGAGGCCCGTGATCCAGGTGGGCCTGGGTGGGGCCCTGGCTGGGTGGGGTTGGGCAAGCGGAAGGCAAGCGTGGCGTGCCCGCTTGCCCGCTTGCATGGAGCCTAGAAGGGTAGCCGCTTGGGGCACTGACACGTGACTCTGCCCTTCACAACCTGGCTGGCCCTCCCCCATCCAACTGCCTTTCCCCTTCCTCCTCCTTATCCTCACCAAGCCCCTCACACCTTGCCCCCCACCCCACCCCACCCCCACCCCGCAGCGCGACGGCCCCGACTCCCACAAGCTCCCCACCGCCCACACCTGCTTCAACACACTGCTGCTGCCCGAGTACGGCAGCCGGGGCAAGATGCTGCGCCTGCTGCGCCTCGCCATCAACAACAGCGAGGGCTTCGGGCTGAGGTAGTGGATGCGCCGTGCTGCGCTGGGCCGTGCTGTGCTGGCAGCTGGCTGCGAAGCCTTCGAGCTGCGGTGGTGCATGCGCCCGCATGGGTTGCGTGCGGGGCGGGGCGGAGCAGTGTGCTGCCGTGACAGGGCTTGGGCGGCCCGCGGGGTGAGTGGTAACAATGCGTGGGGCAGGATTGGGACGCTGGGATGAGAGGCAGGGTACAGCTGGGTGGGTGTGGGGGGGGCCTGGGTGGTAGTAATGCAGGTGGGCGGCGGGATGCGTGGGGGAGGCAGGGGGCGGTGTGGTACCAGGCAGGGTGAAGCTGGGTGGGCCCCTGGTGTGATGTTGGTGTGTTGTCATGGGCATGACCTGGCATCGGCATAACTTGGCATCGGAACGACGTGGCATCGGCACGGATTCGGATGACGGTACTGCGGCAAGTGAGGAGGGACGGAGGCGCTGGATGGCGGATGCGCGTGTGGCAGGCCTGCTCCCCCTGCCAGTCCCCAGCCGGTACGGTATATCATGGTCGACGCGAGGTCTAGCTTTATATCTCTTCCCTCTCTATGTATCTATTGACGTCTTCTTCTTACGTACTAGCAAGGTTGGAGTGTGGCGCTGCCAAGGACATCGGAGGTGGTTGGAGGTGGTCACAGGTCACAGCTGCTGGTCACACCCTGCTGGTCACAGCGAGTTGGTCACAGCGGGTCCCGGGCCTCCTGGCCGCATTAGCCTGCACCCTGCAGTGCCACAGGAGGCACGCGGGGGCACCTTTGGCGCAGACAAGTAGGCTGTGACAGGGCATGGCAGGCTGTGACGGGGCTGTGACCCAGGCTGGAAGCCCAGGGAGACCATCATGTGCAAGCGGGGAGGCACGCTTGGTGGAGGGGCAAAGGCATGGGGCCTTAACCCACCCACTTATAATCCGGCTTTACTTGTGCAACATACGCTTGAATATGCAGTCAAAATCCTCTCAATAGCAAGTCCCGCTTGCCTCGCTGCAATCGCTTTGGGCTGTCAGCAGTCGGTGGCGCAGAATTATGTATACGAGACCGAGGCGATCCTAATTACCTACGCACACGATAAGCTCAAACAAGTATACGCCAAACCTTTCGGCTTGCAGCTTACCCAAAATCCCGACGCCGGCGCCGTGCGTAACATGCTCCTGACCTCGGCTGAACGCTAAGGGCAGTCGGCAGCGCTTAACATGCCTCGTCGTCGCGGCAAACGCCGTGGATCCTCTTCAGCGGCAACATCGCGCCTGCCCCCGGAGCTCACAGACCTCATTCGTGACCTCACGCTGTGGTCGGAGCGACTCCTGGAGTCGCCGGAGAAGGATGGTGGCCTGCGTCGCAGTCCGCCGAGCGCTGCCGAGATGGAGCACTTCAATGTCGAGCTCGAGGACGCTTGGGTGATCTGGGAAGCGGCCACAGGCGACCGTCGGACTGCCAACAGGCCCCTCGCTGACTCGGCCCTCCGCCTCGCGCTTCTGCGGCTCGTGGCCTGGGGGGTGCGCCTGCCCGCACCAACGGGCAGTCCCGAGCCCCCTGAGCTCAGCCAAAAACGGGGGATCGGAGCTCGCGCATGCACGCTGGCCAAGAGCCTGCTTGATGCTACGCCCTCGGATCCGGCGGCAGTGGCGGGTCAGGTGGAGCTCGCACGGCTGCTGCTCCGCACGCAGGCCCTGCACGCGGCCGCACGGCAGCTGGCGGCACTTGCGGAGGCGCTGGCGTTCACACCCCCTGCTGTGGGCGGCAGCGGCGGGGCCCAGCAGGCAGCGAGCCCTGAAGAGGCGGGAGGGGGCGCGCAGGCGGGAGGGAGCACGCACGCGGGAGGGGGCGCGCAGGCGGGAGGCTCGGGCGGTGCGGACCCTCGAGGGCCACCGCCGGCCCCTGTGCGCGGCGGCGGAGGGCAACGGCAGCACGCATGCCCAGACCCGGAACCGGACCCGGACCCAGATCAGGACCCCGACCCAGATCAGGACCCGGGGACAGTCGCCTGCCTCTACTGCTTCGCACAAGCGGCGAACCTGCTGGCTGGATTAAACCAGTGCGTTGGTAGATGCTCCGGAGGTGACCGGAGCCGAGAGCTGACCGCCGAGCTGGCCGCCGCCCTCGCTGAGTCCAACGCTCTCGAGCACCTGGCCCGGGTGCTGCTGCTGAGGCGGCGGGAATGGAGGGACGGCGGCGTCGCTGCCGCCTTCACCGCGGCTTTCTTCGCCGTGTGCTCCCTTGAGGAGGCTCCCACCGCTTACACTCCCGCCACTCCCGCTGCCGCTACGACCCAGGCCTCTGCCGCACACACCCCAGCCACCACCGGAGCGGACCTACCGGCGGGTGCCGCTCTGGGCCCAGACGCCCTCGCACCGGCCGCCGCCGCACCCGTGGCGGCAGCCTCCGCCACCGCCGCGGCTGCCGCTGCACCCGCAGCTGCCGCCCACACTACTGCCGCCGTCGCAGGCAATGCCCTCGGCACCAGTGAGGGCAGCAGCCCAGGCGCCAGGCAGGGCCACAGGGAGGCCAGAGCGCTGGTGGGGCCGTGCGCGCGTCACGCGGCAGTGGTGTTGGGGCTGGCGGCTCTGCGCGATCTGGAGGCGGCAGCAGCGGAGGAGGCGGAGGGGGAGGAGGAGGCGCAGGCAGGCGCGGCTGTGAGGGCGGCGGTGGCTGCGGCAGCGGCGGAGCAGGCAGGGTCGTCCACGGGAGCAGGCACGGCGGCGGCGGCGACGGCTGTGGGCGCTTGCGCCTGCTGCATGTCTCTGGCGATGGCCGAGGGGCCAGACTACTGCATGGCCCTCAGGGCCCTGGTCCTGGCCGTCGACGTTTGCCCGGGACGAGGCAGCCTCACGTCCCTGCGGCTGCTGCTGCGTGTGGGGTCCGCAGTGGCGCCCTACCTCCGCCGGGAGGAGCCCCCGGCGCCTGCTGCCGCGCCCCCGTCGACGGACGCACAGCGCCCGTGCCCCTTGCTGGGGGCGCAGGAGGCTGCGTCCGCGGCCGTTCAGGGCCTCAACCTCACAGTCTGGCACGCGGTGGACGCAGCACCCTGGCGGGGTCCCTGGGCGGGGCTCGTGGGGGAGGTGTGGCGGCTGGCGGCGGCGCTGCTGCGACCTGACGCTCCGGCTTCCGCTGGGGTGAAGGTCGACTGGTATAACCTGGGCCACGGCATAGGCCGCCTGCTCTCAGAATCCACATGCTCCGCGTTTCCGGTCGGTAAGTGAGGGCTTGCTCTGGGTTGTGATCCTGCCCTCCACCAGTCTTGTACCTGGGCCGCTGCATTCCCTGTAACCACTTGCGCCTCATTGCCTGCATGCTAGGCTAGCTTTTCTTCCCGCCTAGGGCTCTCCCGACGGGGCTCTCCTCTCCTGGCTACCTCTGGCTGACCGCCCCGCTTGCATTGCGTGCTTGCCTGACTGCAGTCGAGCTCTCAGGAGAGTGGCGCCTCTCCCAGCAGCCGACACCCGAACTGCGCGGGGCCCTGTCCGGCGGCGCGCTGCCCCTCTTGGAGCGCCTGCTGCGGCGGGCGGGCGAGGCCCCGCAGGGGCCGGAGGCGGAGCTCCTGGCGGCAAGCGGCGCGGAGGTGCCAGGGGTCTGGTGCTTCATGGTGCCGCTCCTGGCGTACGGCGAGCCGCTGCAGGCGGGGGCCCTCGTGGCCACCGCAACCAAGCTGCTGCGGAGGACCCAGGGCCGGGCTCTGCTAGGGAACAAAGTCCCGTCGAGCGACGTGGGCCTGACCGTCGTGATGGGTCTGCTGGGTGCGGCCCTTGGGATGGAGGGCCCACCTCCAGACGACGGCCCGGCCGGCTCTGGCCGCCCTAGCTCAGCAGTGCCGGCCATGGAGAGCCTGGCCCGGGTGCTGTCCCTGGCGCTCTCCGAGTGGCTTCCGCGGCTGTGGCTCCTGGCTCACGAGGCCCTGGAGCTGAGCCACGCGTCGTGGCGGGAGGCGCAGGAGAAAGAGGTGAGCGGCCAGTGGGGGCCTTTGCATTTCATGCCGCGGCGCGCGGGGCAGGGAGCGAGCACGGGAACCGACTCAAAGTAGGCAGGCAGCATAGCCGATGGGCGATGCAGGTTCTGCTGTGCACACAGCCGGTACGGACGCCCGCGACTGCAACCTCCGCAACTGCGACCTCTCTCCGCAACACGACCATCCCTATCTTTGCCGTGCTTGCAGCCACCCAACCGGGTGGGAGCCGCTTCTGACGGCATTCCGCTGGCACTCCTTCACTGCCTCAATGTGACTCTGGTGGGGTACGCGGTATTGGCAATCTGCGCTCCAACCGCCTCAGGCGGTGGGGGCGGCGGCGGGTCGTCAGCAGCGGCAGGCGCCTGCGGCCCGCAGGCCCCCGCCGCCGCCAGCGCCGGCGGGTGCCGCCCTTCCGCCGCCGCCGTGAGCCGCGAAGCGTCTGGATCCAGTGGCGTTGGATCTGGATCTGGTGGTGGTGGTGGAACCGGTGGGGATGCCTCCGCCACAGCTGCGCGCAGCGGTGATGGCGGGCGTCGAGGGCGGACCCTGCCCGTGGACGGTGCTGGGCCTCCTGGGTTCAACCCTGGAGCTCCTACATCGCTGGCGGCCCGACCCACATGACTGGCCTTGCCTGTACGACATGACTGCGTGGTGGGCGGTCAGAGTAGCAAACATATGCCCTGACTGGGTGCGCACGTTTGCGCAACGCGGGGTCCAGGGGGCGTCCCCGTGGAAGGCGGAGGACTTGCGGTCGGTGGCCGCGGCTTTGGAAGGGCTGCCCTCCCATGTGACACCGGTGGAGTCAGTCCTCGCCCTGGCGACACAGCTCGAGGCGTGGGCGGCGGGGGTCGATGTGGAACGTACCCTGCAGTGCGAATTTGCCGGAGAGGTTGAGGGGCCGGAGTGGGTGTACGGGCTGGTATCGGGCGAGGAGGCGCGCCGCCGCCTGGGCCTGCCACCGGCCTGCTGTCACCCCGCCTGCGCCAACCTGGAGGGGGACAGCGAGGCGGGGCTGCGGCTGAAGCGGTGCGGGCGGTGCGGGCGGGCCGCCTACTGCTGCCGCGAGTGCCAGACGGCGCACTGGGGGGCGGGGCACAAGGAGGCGTGCACCGGGGCGGCTGCTGGGAAAGAGTGAGCCTGAGGGGGCTGACGGGTGTGTTGCAGCGCTGGCTGCAAGCGGCGGCAGGTGGAGAGGCTGCACAGAGGGCAGAGTGCGAGCAGGGCAAGGAGCGAGCACGGCAGGAATGTGGGGGCAGGTAGCTAGGGTTGGATCGCTTGGGGTATTGACTGCAGATTGACAGACACCACAAGCGGGGAAGGACCACGTTGCGGTCACGGCAACATGCCTGACACATGCGGGAGTGCGTGCGTGACGAGGCGGGTGGAAGCGAGATGGACGGAGCCAGGTAGGGTGGTTTAGACGCCTGACGAGCGCATCACCTCGTGAAGTGTGGGGTCAAAACACATTAATGGCCGGGTGCGAGCCCGCGTGCCGTGGTGCGGGCTGGTGGTGGAGAGGGTTGAGGGCTCCCCGGAGCCACACTCGAACATTGGGTCCCCCTGGGGGGGACCACGGGGCTCAGCCCTTTTCCTGCCTTCGGGCAGCTACCCTTGTCATGCGGGTTGGAAGTCGGTTGCGGTGAGACCCCGCTGCGAATGAAGTCGCCTAGGGCTGAGGACTGAGGACCTAGGAGGCAGGGTCGGGCTTTGCGTAAAATGCTTGCATGCAAGACAAGCCGGGAGCGCGCTGAACGTGGCAACGTGCGGCAGTTGGGCAAGACTACTCAGGCTGGGCGCTGACTGATGGGCAAGGACGGACTCCGCCCACTCAGAGCGGGGCCCTATGAGAGGACTGGTAGTCCTCGCTTAGTTGGGCAACACCTGTAACATCTCTCTCTCTCAGCAGTCTCTCTCAGCATGGTTCATCAAAGCCGTAGCTTGCACACGCACGCGGGTTTCAGCGGCAGCCTGACGCCTCGAGCAATCAACACGTGTGGTCCAGAGCCGCAGCACCAACCTGCATCAACGCCAAGCCTGGCCGCCGCGCAACACACGTGGCCGAAGCTGCCACGCACGCTTCGCTTGGGCGCTTTCTAGCTAACACCCGGTTCACCAAACGATTTTCACCCAAGGGCCTGCAGGCCAACCTCCTGATCTCGAGCGCTATCCCACCGGCGCCCGGCGCCCCCCAGCGTGGCAGGGCCCCGAGGCAGGGCCCCGCACCACCTTAGCTCCGGCAAGCGCTCAGCCCGTCGGTGCCCCGCAGCCGCCCTCCAGCCCAACCCACACCCCTCTAGCATCCATCTGCAGCCCTAGAAAGATACACCACCAACACCCTCCGTCGAGCGCCTTCGCCCTGCCGCTGGACTTGGAGACCCTGACCGACACCATCACCAGACAACAACACACTTCCGCCGCCGGGCATGGCTTGGCGACGGACTGGCCGAGGGACGCGTGTGCGCCAAAAATGAAACGTTGACCCCCCTGACAGACGTGCCACAGCACGAGGGGGATGTGCCCGGCTTGCCCTCTGCCCTCTCCGCAACCCCCCAACTAGCCTGCCGCTTGCAGCCAGCGCTTCAATCCACCCGTCAGCCCCCGCCTTCTGCCCTCTGCGCGACCTCCCAACCTGCAGCTTGCCGTAGCGTTGCACTCCAGCCACCCGTCAGCCCCCGCACGCTCACTCTTTCCCAGCAGCCGCCCCGGTGCACGCCTCCTTGTGCCTCGCCCCCCAGTGCGCCGTCTGGCACTCGCGGCAGCAGTAGGCGGCCCGACCGCACCGCCCACACCGCTTCAGCCGCAGCCCCGCCTCGCTGTCCCCCTCCAGGTTGGCGCAGGCGGGGTGACAGCAGGCCGGTGGCAGGCCCAGGCGGCGGCGCGCCTCCTCGCCCGATACCAGCCCGTACACCCACTCGGGGCCCTCTATGTCATAGTAGCAGACCGTCAAGGCGGCAGCCCTATCCACTTCAGGCCCCGCCGCCCACGCCTCGATCTGGGTCGCCAGGGCGAGGACTGACTCCACCAGTGTCACAAGCATGGGCACGCCTTCCAGAGCCGCAGCCACCGACCGCAAGTCCTCCGGCCTCCACAGAAGGGAGCCCTCCCGAGCACGGCCCACCACAGCCGCCCGCACCAGGCCAGGGTGAGTTGCTGCCAGCTTGACAGCCCACCACGCCGTTATGTCGTACAGGCCCAACCAGGCCCCCGGATCGGGCCGCCAGCGCTGCAGCAGCTCCAGCGTTGACCCCACAGTAGACACCATCCGCTCCGGGGAGGATCCAGCGGGATCCAGCTCCGGGGAGGATCCAGCGGGATCCAGCTGCGCCGCCAGCAAGGGATCCTCCCCCGGCCCGGTACACCCGCCGGAGGAGGCTCCAGCCCTTCTTCCATCACCGCGTCCGCCACCAACCCGTGCCAGCTTGAAGCCCGTGCCGCTAGCAGGCAGGCCCGGGGCCCAATGGACCAGCATGCCGGTTGTGATGAGGGCGGTGTAGAGGCACCTGTAGAGCCCTTCGGGTTCCGGGTCTGATGCGTCACCGTCGCCCTCGGTGCGAGGCTGCGAGGCAACACGGAACAGGACTCGCGGACTGCGTAGCCTAAGCGTTGGGAAGTAACCCGCCGATGTATAGGACCGACCCCCCTCCTCCAACTCACCTCTGCTCCCTGCTCCTCCCGCCACGCCGCCTCGTCCAACGCTAGGGCCTCCTGAGCCAAGCGCCATGCATGCGGCAGCCACTCGGGGAGGGCCAGGGAGAGCACCAGGGCCAGGCGCTCCACGGCCAACGATGCCGGGGGGCAGTGGGCATGCGCAGGATAGTCATTCCACCCGAGGGGGGCGCGCAGCAGATCTAAAACGACCTTCAGGCCAACCCCGCGTGACGGGTCCCGATGAGCCCCTAGCAGGTCTCGGCCCTGGGTCCTCCGCAGCAGCTTGGTTGCGGTGGCGACGAGGGCCCCCGCCTGCAGTGGCTCGCCGTAGGCCAGGAGGGGGACCATGAAGCCCCAGACCCCTGGCGCCTCCGTCCTGATCGCCGCCAGGAGCTCCGCCTCCGGCCCCTGCGGGGCCTCGCCCGCCCGCCGCAGCAGGCGCTCCAGGAGGGGCAGCGCGCCGCCGGACAGGGCCCTCGAAGTCTCAGCCTGCGGTCAAGCGTGGGTGAGATGGTGGTTGAGCTGCGATGGTGCTTACGGCCTGGGGACGGAGGGAACATGACGCAACAGGCAGGACAAGAAATTCTCACCGGGCTTGGCAACGTAGCCGGCAGTCTCTTCGAGCAGGTAGCCCAACCCATGGCCCAGGCGAAGGGTCAAAGTTGCCCAGTTTACACCCAGCCGTGCTGCGTACGCGTCGGGTCTCAGGAGCGCCGCCGCCAGCCGCCACACCTCCCCCACGAGCCCCGCCCAGGGACCCCGCCAGGGTGCTGCGTCCACCGCGTGCCACAGTGTGAAGTCGAGGACCTGCAGCGCCGCGGCCGCAGCCTCCTGCGGCCCCAGCAAGGGGCACGGGTGCTGTGCGTCCGCCGACGGGGGCGCGGCAGCAGGCGCCGGGGGCTCCTCTCGGCCGAAGTACGGTGCCACTGCGGACCCCACACGCAGCAGCAGCCGCAGGGACGTGAGGCTGCCTCGTCCCGGGCAAACGTCGACGGCCAGGACCAGGGCCCTGAGGGCCATGCAGTAGTCCGGCCCCTCGGGCGGTAGTAGGCACACGCAGGCGCGCGCACGTGTTGCCGCCGCCTCGGCCCCGCCGGCCCCCGCCGCCGCCTCTGCAGCTACCTCCGCCGCTGCCTCCTCCGCTGCCTCCGCCCTCGCCTCCGTCGCTGCCTCCGCCGCTGCCTCCGCGGCTGCCTCCGCCCTCGCCTCCGTCGCTGCCTCCGCCGCTGCCTCCGCGGCTGCCTCCGCCGCTGCCTCCGGCCCTGCCTCCCCCGCTGCCTCCGCCGCTGCCTTCGCCGCTGCCTCCGCCGCTGCCTCCGGCCCTGCCTCCCCCGCTGCCTCTGCCGCTGCCTCCGCCGCTGCCTCCACCGCTGCCTCCGGCCCTGCCTCCCCCGCTGCCTCCGCCGCTGCCTCCGCCGCTGCGTCCGCCGCTGCCTCCGCCGCTGCGTCCGCCGCTGCCTCCGCCGCTGCCTCCAGCTGCCGCAGGGCCGCCAGCCCCACCACCATCGCTGCGTGATGCACGCAGGGACCCTCCAGCACGCCCCCAAGCCAATGAGCCTCGTGGCCGCTGTCAGCATAGCTCTCAGAGCTAGGGTCGCTGCTGCCATCATCGCGGTCGCCTTCAGCAGTGCTGTCGGCAGCCTCCGCGGTGGCTGTGGCGATTGCGGCGGCGGGCGTAGTTGGCACTGTGTGGGCCAGGTCGGAAGCTGCGGCCGCGGGCGCGGTGGGATCCTCCAGGCTGCTTAACAAGATGTACGTCGTTGCAAAGTCACCGGCAGCCGTGCAATCCTCCTCCGGCCGCCGCCTTAGCAGCAGCACCCGGGCCAGGTGCTCGAGTGCGTTGGACTCAGCGAGGGCGGCGGCCAGCTCGGCGGTCAGCTCACGTACACGGTACTGGCACGTGAACGTCGTCAGGACGGAGACCAGGTCCAACGCTTGATTCAGGCAGTAGAAGTGGGCCAATGCCCCCGGGTCCTGATCTGGGTTCGGGTCCGGTTCCGGGTCTGGGCATGGGTGTTGCTGCTGCTGCCCTCCGCCGCCGCGCACAGGGGCCGGCGGCGGCGCGCCAGGGTCCGCACCGCCCGAGCCTCTCGCGTGCGCGCCCCCTCCCGCGTGCGTGCTCCCGCCCGCCTGCGCGCCCCCTCCCGCCTCTTCAGGGCTCGCTGCCTGCTGGGCCCCGCCGCTGCCGCCCACAGCAGGGGGTGTGAACGCCAGCGCCTCCGCAAGTGCCGCCAGCTGCCATGCGGCCGCGTGCAGGGCCTGCGTGCGGAGCAGCAGCCGTGCGAGCTCCACCTGACCCGCCTCCGCCGCCGGATCCGAGGGCGTGGCATCAAGCAGGCCCCGGGCCATCCGGCACGCGGTAGCGCCGATCCCCCGTTTATGGCCGAGCTCGGGGGATTCGGGACCCCCCGTTGGTGCGGGCAGGCGCACCCCCCAGGCCACGAGCCGCAGAAGCGCGAGGCGGAGGGCCGAGTCAGCGAGGAGCCTGTTGGCAGTCCGACGGTCGCCGGTGGCCGCTTCCCAGATCACCCAGGCGTCCTCGAGCTCGACATTGAAGTGCTCCATCTCGGCAGCGCTCAGCGGACTGCGAGGCGGGCCACCATCCTTCTCCGGCGACTCCAGGAGTCGCTCCGACCACAGCGTGAGGTCACGAATGAGGTCTGTGAGCTCCGGGGGCAGGCGCGATGTTGCCGCTGAAGAGGATCCTCGGCGTTTGCCGCGCCGACGAGGCATTTGGGAGTCGCTCCACCTCTGTAAGCGCTACTTCACTGTGGTCAAGAGCCCCTCTGGGCCTCAAGCAAAGCAACGACGTCGCAGAGCGACGGGTTTCTGTTGCCGCGATGTCGCAAGCTAGCACCGACTTCGTTTGTCTTGTGAGACTACTTCGACTGTTTGGACAATCACGAGGTGCGACTTCAGTCGAGGCCGATCGCAAGCGTGCCGACATGACCCTCCCGTCCACACGACTTCCCGTCCACCTTCCAGTCTTCCCTCCCCCTTCTTCCATTGACTTCTGCCCCCAAACGCCCACTCAGTACATTGACTCCAGGCCCCGAGGCGCACAGAGTAAGGACTCAGGAGGCAGGGTTGTGGTGAGCGGATTGAGAGGGAGGGGTCAATGCAACGTGCAACTAGCCGGGTCTGGCCCACCAGCCGGAGAGGGAGGGGTGGGCACAGCATGGTCGTCAGCCTTTGTCCCTCGTGCACTGCTGCTGGTCTTCTTGGCGTGCGTAAAGGGTGAGCGACACGGAGGGACCGGCACAGGGAATCGGGGGGCGGACAAGCGGGGGAAAAGGGGGGTTTCGTGTCATCAGGGAGGGGTGGGCACAGCATGCTGCACAACGTCAGCCTTTGTGCCGCATGCACGGTTGCTGGTCTTCCTGGCGTGCGGGGAGGGTGACACACAGGGCACAGGGCACAGGGCACAGGGCACAGTGCGGGGGGGGGGGCAAACGTTTCGGCAAAGCGGAGAAGGGGTTCGTGCCAGTTGGCCAGGCACGCCGGCGAGCGTGTCCGCGACTGCAATACAGGCTCCGGCATAGTTGCCTGAACACAGTTCGACAGCTTAACATTACGTGCACTGCGGTCAGCGGCTGCGCAGGTCAATGCCGGCTCCGATCCCGCTCTGCTTGGTGCTTCTGGCGTGAGGCCCTAAGCATTTACCCTCGAAATAACGGCATAGGACATGATACTGCGGTCATAGTACGCTTCAGGTCTGGCGCAGCTCGCCGGAGCTGAGCAAATTGGACCGGAACTCGCGAATGGCGGCCATCCACCTCAAGCTTCCACCGCTTATTGAAGCGGTGAAGGCTGCTGCTGGCGAGGATGCTCGGGTCAGCAGAGGGGTGCTCAATGGCGCCTGCACTTGCACTGCCCTGCGTTCCGGCTCATGCTTGTGCCTCCACACCTCAGGGTTTCGGTTATCACCTGCAGGTCAATGCGCTGAATGCTCTTCGACAAGCGCTGGACCCAGCCAGCGGCGATGCCACGCCGTGCCCCGACGATTTCGTGGCGTCCTGGCTGCCCGGCGTGCTGCAGCAGCTTCAGGTGCGACCATCTGTCGATCTGTCGGTATGCGGGGTGGCAACCCTGCGCCAGCGGACAGTCGACGGACCATCCCCGCGCGTTCCCTTGCACAGGCCGACGCATCCGCCACCGTCCGGCGCAACCTGGCGGCCTTCTGCGGCCACTTGGCCATCAACCACACGGGCGTGCAGGGCCTGGGCCACTGCGCCGCCTGCCTGGCCGCGCTGCTGCAGGACGCGGCCCCGGGGGTGGTCAAGGAGGCGGTGCTGGCCACGGCTTGCGTGCTGCGCGGCGCCCTGGCCCTGCTGGCGCTCAAGGTAAGACGCCTGTACGGCAGATCGTAGTTGCAGCCTGTGTGGCTGCTGCTCTGACATGAGGGGAAGGAGCAGGTGGCAGTTCCTGGTGGACCACAAGTTGAGGATGGCGGAAGGGGGGGCCACACCTACCTTAGCACGGGTGTCTCCTCGGCCGAGGACTGATCCAGCCTTGACACCACCACGCCGTCCGCCCTCGCCCCCCACCCTCCGCGCCCATCCTCCTCCTCCTCCCTCCCTCCACCCCATCCTTCCTTTCCGCCCCCGCAGCCCACCCAGCCCGACGTGCGCGACGCGTGGGAGTCGGTGCGGCGGCTGCAGGCGGAGGCGGGGGCGGTGGGGCAGGCGCACGCCGCCAACTGCGTGCGCATGGCGGCGGCCAAGCTGGCGGAGCACGTGGTGGCGCTCTTCACGCACGACGCAGCGCCCAGCATCCCGGGTAAGCGCCGCCGACCCACATGGGCCGGCCGACCCACATCGCCGACCCACATGGCCCGATTGGCAGGAGACCCCCTGGCCTCTCGGATGCTTTATGCTTGTCGGCTGCAATCGGCACTGCGTTGGGTGACGGGCAGTGGTGGGCACGGCTTAAGAGCAGCGGGCAGGTCTCTCAGCCAGCGGCGAGGACGAGTTGGCCGTGTGCCGCGAATCAGAATGCGCCATGTTACGATGGCTACGGTGGTATCGGCCCGTGGGACGTGTGCATTGCAGCGCTGTTCTCTACGGCAGATCTGCCTGTCGGGTTTCGGTCGCAGCTTGCATGGCAGGGCCGGTGCAGCGCAGCACCTGGAATCCATGGCAAATGCGGTCCGGGCAGCGCAACCGCATGGGGCTTGCGGTGGGCCTGGTTGGGCCTTCGAGGGGACTCGAGGTAACAAGCGGACACGGCTCTCGTGCTGTGTAACGCATGCAAGCTCCGTTCCATCTGGTTTCCGTGACTTGAGCGGATGTACCAGGCTTGGCCTTGAAGCAGCGGCGGGCTACGTTGCCGGAGTTTGAAACCGCTGCGGACGGCCTCGGCGGAGGGTCAAGGAGGCAAGGGATACCACCACCGGACGCCTTGGGCAGAGCCGGCCAGTGCAAGCTAGGCCCAAGGCCAGCACGGGGACCGCACCACGAGCGCCGCACCATCCATCACGCCATCCCTCTCAGCGTACCGTACCCCGGCCTGCCACCAACCCACGCTTGCAGCCTGGCGCCGCCAACCCCTTTCCCCCTCCCCGCCCTTCCCACCCCCCCACCCCCACCTCCTCAACCCCTCTCCCGCCCCTCCCCACTCTCCCCATCCCTCGCCCCCCCCCTCAGGCGTGCCCGAGACCCTGACCCAGAAGCTGCGCCTCCCGGACGCCGCCCGCCTGGCCTCGGAGGCGGATGCGCAGCTGCGCTGGCTGCTGGAGGCCCTGCGGCCCGCCGTGGCGCTGGAGCTGCCCCCCTCCCGCCTCATCGCCCACGTCAGCGCCGCCTGGGGCGTGGCCGTGGCTCGGCCCAACGCCATGGGCAAGCTGCTGCCGGCGCTGCTGCTGCTGGCCAAGGAGGTGCGTGTGCTGACCGTGCTGTGAGGGGAGGGTGGGGGTTGGGTAGGGTGCGGGAGGTGGCCTTCCCGGGGGCTGCTGCCAGCGTTGCTGCTCCTCGCCAAGGAGGTGGGGGTGGTGGTCTGGCTGGTGGGAAAAGACGAGGGGTCACACAGCCAACCACACACCTGCCCCGGCCGGCTAATCACCGCGCCTACGCTTTTCTCGGCCTTCACACGAGCAGCCCCTCTTCCTCCCGCGCTCCCGCCCTCCCCTCTCACCCCCAGGGCGGCTTCCTGGCCTCCAACGCCCCCGGCGCCTCGGCCCGCAGCGGGGGTGACGTGTCCGTGGGCAACGCGCTGCGGCAGGGCCTGGCGGCCGTGCTCAAGAGCCGCCTGCCGCCCTCCATCCCCTGGCGCGAGCGGGTGGTGGGGGCGCTGCAGAGCCTGGGCGCGGGCGACACGGCGGCGGCCATGCTCAAGTACATTGAGCGGCAGGAGTGGAAGGAGCGGAGGTGGGATGGGGGTGAGGGGTGGGGAGTGGGTGGGGTTGGGAGAGCGGAGGTGGGGGCTGGGGCTGGGGATCCATCCCGGTGCCAAAGTGATGTGTGCTGGCCCTGTTTGGCAACACGTGGGATGGCCGGAAAGCGGAAAGACGATGTTTGGTTACATGCGCTTTGGGTTATGAGCTTCCCTGGCACCCGCACCCGCAGGGCCTCACGTGACAAGCGGGCCGCGGAGGAGCCCCTGCAGCGGCCACCCGAGGAGGCCAAGCGAGCCGCCCTGGCCCCTGCTGCACCCGCGGCACCCGCAGCCCCTGCGGCCGCCGCCGCGCAGCCCGGGCCCCAGCAAGCGTACGGCGCGCAGTACCCGCCGCACGGGTCCCAGCCGCCGCCGTACGGTGCGGCGCCGTACGGCACGGCGGCGCCTGGGTACGGCGCGCCAGGGGTGGCGCCGCCGGGGATGCAGCAGTACGGCCAACCACCGCCGGCGGCGGGGCCGGGGCAGCCGCCGGCGCAGGCGTTACAGCAGCCGATGCAGGCGTTGCAGCCGGCGGCCGCGGCGGCGGCGGCGGCGGCGGCGCTGTACCCTGGCATGGACGCGTCCCAGCTGGCTGCGGCGCAGCAGGCGGCGGTGCAGGCGACGGCAATCGTGATGGCGGCGGGGCAGGTGGCGGCGGGGCTGCCGGCGGTTACGGCGCCGCCGTCTGACGTGGCGGACCTGGACCAGGTGGGGAGAAGTGGAAGCGCCGAGCGAGGGCTTGAGGCAGGGCTACGGGCTGTCTACTGGAATACCGGCATTGCGATAGTACGGTATAGTGCGGACGAGTGGTAATAGACTTTGCGGACCTTGCATACCGAACCGGCATGGGGAAGAGAGCCGGTGGCTAGGTTGGCGGAGCGGTGCGCTGCGAGAAGGTATGGCCTGCCGCACGACCTCCGGTTGCGTGGGCCGAATGCGGAGCGGGCTTGGGAGCCGGGAGCTAGCGTTTCATCGCGGACGCTGCAGGCTTTGTCAAACCTGCCCTCCCCATTCGTCGTGCCGTACAGATCCTGCAGTACGTGGAGGCGGCCAACCGCGCGCAGGACGAGCAACTGCTGGACTCGTTACTAACGGGGCTCGTCCAGGGCCAGCCCGTGCTGTTGGCGGACCTCGTCATCGCCCACCTGCCGCTACTGCCGCCCGCCCTCCCGCCCGTTTTCTGGCCGCCCTCCGCCGCCGCCGCCGCGGCGGCCGCCGCCACGGCGGCGGCGGCGGTTGCTGCCGCGGCCGCGGCCGTTGCCGCAGCTCCCATGGCGGCCCCGGTGCCCCAACCCTACCAGCCCTACCCGCAGCAACCCCGCCCAATGCCTCCAGGCCACATGGGCCCTCCGCCGGGCCGGACCCCCACGCCGCCGCTGCCCCACGCTGCTGCCGCGATGGCGGCGGCAGCGGCAGCCGCCGCCCAGGTCCCCCTGTCCGGCGCCGCCGCCGCCGCAGCCGCTGGCCCGGGGATGCAGTCCGTGCCACCGCCTGGGTCCGGCCCTGCCCCTGGGAGGCCCCAAGCCGTGGTTCCCGAGCCACCCCAACCCGCGGGCAGGAGGGGCAAGGGCCCGTTGCCGCCGCTCAACGGACCCGCCCGCCCGCCGGAGAACAAGCCAAGCCACTTCGCCCTGCTAGCGGCGCGGCAGGCCGCCGGCGGCGGCGGCGGGCCAGCGGCGCTGGCGGCGGCGGCGCCTCCGGCGCCGCCACCGCTACGGCCCGCCGCCTTCAGCCCGGCGGCGGCGGCAGCGATGCGGCAGGCGGCGCTTAAGCGGTTGATGGCGCTGCCGCCAACCGTCGCGCCCGGCCGTACGATGCGGCAGGTCGTACTGGCGCGGTTCGGGGCCCACGTGCTGCCGTCGGATCCGTCGGCCCAGCATCTCCTGGATCACATCTTGAAGTACTTCCATCAGGGCGGATCCGATCTTGCCATCTCGTGGCTCCACTCGCTGTTCGTTGCCGCCTGCCCGCCGCCGCCGCCACGTGCCCAACCGCCGGCGGTTGACGGTGCCGGGGATGGATCCGGATCCGGAACCTCGGGGCACGGCTCGGACGACCACAAAGCAGATCACAAATCGGACCATCAGTCAGACCAGAAGCCCGGGGAAGATGAAAAGCCGGACAGCAAGCCCGGTGCCAGCGGCGGGGTCGAGCCCATGGACGCCGATAACAGCAAGCCAGATCACAAACCAGATCACAAGTACGACAGCTCGGATCACGTAGAAAGATCAGCAGAGCAGCAGCAGCCGGGGCTACAGTCGGAGCCGAGCGGCCGCGAGTTCACGGGCGACGCTCTCCTGGAGGACAGCCAGCGGAGCGGCCTGGGCCTGGGATCCCTGCCTTCCGGGGCCCTGCCTGGGCCCGGATCCGGATCCGGACAGCTGGGCCTGGGCCCGCATGGGCCCGGGCACGACGCGGAGATGACTGAAGCTGGGCATTCGGGGGGCGGGGCCGGGGCGGGCGGGGGCGGGGGCGCGGGGCACGAGGTTGTCGTACACTCCCCCGAGGATGCCGCCCCGCCCGACCTGGGGGGCAGCGCCTACGAGACTGTCCTGCTGGCACTGCTGGAGAGGGCCAGGTGGGGCCGGGTGTGCAGGCAGGGAAAGAGGTTGGAAAGTGGGTTGGAGACGGGGGAGGGCTGAGGTGGAAGGTATCACCGGACGTGAGGAAGTGTGTGTGGACACTTTTGGAGAGGGCAAAGTGGGGTCGGGAGAAGAGGGGGCCCGAACCACCCGGCCTCCGGCATCCTCAGTCTCCCTTATGTTTTTGGGCTCGCGCTCCCTCTACCGCCCCTCTCCCTCTCGCTCCCATCCTCACCGCCCACCCCTCCACCCCCCCAGGCTCCACGCCGTGGCATGGCACGCCCAGCAGCTGCGGCGCTACAGCCGGGGCCTGCGGGAGGCGGCGGCGGCGCTGGCGGCGCAGCGGGGGGCGCTGGCCCCGCTGGCACCCCCCGAGGCGCGGGTGGCGGCGGGGCTGGAGGGCGTCATGGCGGCGGCGCGGCAGCTGCAGGTGGGGGCGAGGGGTGGGGGGCTTGTTGATGGGGGCGGCGGCGGGCGGGGCACGGGGATGAGTCTGCCGCGATTGACCCTGGCCGTTCTCAGAGCATCTCACCCCATTACCTGCCTTGGAACCCTCACCTCCCCTTCCCTCCCCCGCTTGGAATCCTACAATCGCTCTCCGGCCTGCCCTTACCCCGTTTGTTCGTGGCCGCATTCGAGCCTCTGCCTCTTCGCAATCCCCTCCCCCTCCCTCCCCCCAGGCCAATGTGGCGTGGGCGGCCGCTCAGGGCGCATGGCTGCAGGCGGAGGCGGCGGCGGTGGACCTGGGGGCCGAGGGGGGCGAGGGGGAGGGCGGCGAGGGCGAGGGGGAGGGCCTGCAGGTGAGCGGCCAGGGCAATGGCAAGGGGCATGGCAGGGGCCGGGCAGCCCCGAGAGCTGAGTGCATGTGCTGCCTTCTCCGCCCGCTCGTCCTACCTGCAACCCTTCCTTCCTTGCTCTCCTTCCGCTCTCCAGTTCGTCAAAAAAAATCATCCCCTCGAATCCCCCCCCCGAACAGGCCGTCCCCGAGATCGCCGACGAGGTGACGGGGGAGGTGGAGGGCGTGCAGGCGGCGGTGCAGGAGTCCATGGTGAGGGGGGGGGGGGCAGGGGCAGGAGGGGGCAAGGGGGCGGGGTGGTGAGCAGCGACGGGAAGCAGGAGGGGCAACAGACCGTGACACGCAGGGCTTATATGTAGACCTTGCAGCACGGCCGGCAGCATGGCCTTGTGCCCGTGTGTAAGGGCTCCAGTCTCTGGGGGCCCCTGCAACGGAAGGTATCGCCTCGCATCCGGGTCCAGCGGTCAACCCCGTCCTCCTTCCCCGCACGCCCCCTCCTCCCTCCCCCTCGCTCCGCAGATGCAGCTGCGGCAGTGGCAGCTGGAGCTGGGTCGGCCGCTGCCGCTGCCGCCGCCGCCCGCGCAGCCACCGAGGCCGGTGGTGGGGCTGGAGGTGAAGGAGCTGCTGAGGGTGAGTCGGAGATGCGGGGGGGGGGGGGGGACAGCAGTGGCTGGGGTTGAGGGGTGGAGAGTTCAGGAATTGGGCGGGTTAGTGGCTCAGGTCGAAGGGTTGGGCGACGGGTTTGGGTACGGTGTTGGGGTGGGTGAAGGGTCCAGGACGGGAGCTGAGGGAGGGGCTTGCACCTCGACCTGCCAGTCAGGGGACCCGCAGCTGCCACCGCCGTCCGGTCCTCTTGTCGCCCTGACCCCTCTCTAACCCCACCCTCCCCCACCCCCAGGCCGCGCCCTGCCTCCCCCTGGCCGGCGTGCTGGGCTTTCTGCGGGACCTGCTGGCGGGGGCAGGGGGGGCGGGAGGTGCAGGTGCAGGGGGTGGCGGCGGCAAGTGGCCCACGCTGGCTCTGAGCTGCTGCTGGGACGCCATCGAGGCGCGGCCGCCCGTGCGGGGGGCCATGCTGGGGCTGGTGCTGGAGGCGGCGGAGGGTGAGGCTCTGGGGGGGGAGGGAAGGGTCTCCGCGGCTGGGGCCTGGTCGGCAAAGCGAGGTATACGGTATGTGCTGTGTGCTGTGTGATCCCTGTGCTGTGTGTAGTTGCATGTGCGCCCTGAACCCAACAGCCCGCTTCATTCCTTCACCGCCCTGCCCACCTCACCCTCCCACCTCCCCCCCAGACCCGCACGAGGAGGTCCGCTCCGCCGCCGTGCGACTGCTCACGTCCAAGCTCTACCCCCGCCCCCACCTGCGGCCCACCATCCTCGCCACCGCCGCCGCGCGCCTCACCGCCCTCGTCCCCACCCCCACCCCCACCACCGACTCCACCCCTGCCGCCGCCCCCGGCCCCGCGGCTCCAACCGCCGTGAAGCTTGAACCCGGCGCCGAGCCCACCCCCACCGCAACAGCCCAGGCCCAGGCCCAGGCCCAACCGGAGGTCCAGGGCCAGGCCCAGCCCGAGCCGTCCGTGTCCGACTGCGCCCGCCGCGTGGCGCTGTACATGGCCCTGGTGGCCAAGCAGCCCGACCTGCTGCCGGGCCTGGTCCGGGCCTACGCGTACGGCGGGGCCCACGTGCGTACGGCGCTGGCGGCGCACGCGGGGGCCCTGGCGGCGGCGCTGGGGGCGGGGCACCCGGCGCTGCTGGGGCAGCTGAGGGCGCCGCTGCCGGGGAGCGAGGAGCTGCTGCTGACCATGCTGCAGGTGTGTGGGGGGGCGGAGGTGGACAGGGGGGGAATGGGGGGAAGGAACCCGGGGAGAAGCTCGGGGAGAAGGGTGTGGATAGGAGGGTGGTGTGCGTCTGGTGATGAGGATCAGCTGCAGATGGGGTTTGGAGAGGGGATGGAGAGGGGGCGGAGACGCGGGCGACTGCCGTGTGGACGGGAGGCTGGCCTCGTACTGGCCCCCCATCGCCATGACCCCCACCACCCCCACACTTCTTCCCGACTTCACATCACCCTCCCCCCTCCCTTCGCTCCCCCCCCCCCTCCCCCCCAGGCCCTCACCGACAAGGACCTGCCCCCCGGGCGCCTGGTGGACGCATGCAAGGCCTGGTACGCGGCCAGCGGCGACCCCCGGGTCATGGTGAGCGGTTGGCGGTTGGCTGACGTCACGCCTGACGGTTGGTAGTTCGGCGGTTTCGGCCGGCCTTTCTGCTAATGTTCTGAGCCTCTCCCTCCCGCCTCGACCCCTCTCGAACCCCATCTGGCCCCAGCCCCTTCGCAGCAAAGATCCCCTCCGGACGCGATCCCTCTCGGCACCAAAAATCCCCTCCACCACCACCCTCCCCCCAGGTCCCTGTGGCCTTCACGCTCTCCCGCCGGGACGTCATCGCCCTGCTGCCCGCCATGCTGAGGGGGCTCCAGGTGGGGGGGGGTATGGGGCTGCCGGGGGCCGCAGGTGTTTTGGGATGGGCAGGATCCCCTGTGCCGAAGCCTCTCCCAACGGGCTCGCCTACCGGTACCTAAGCTCTTCCCGTATTCCGAGACAACTCCACTCCATCCCTCCCCGCCCGTGCCCCCTCCGCCCTCGCCCCCCCCCCCTGCAGCCGCCCATGCTCAAGCGCCTCTACCGCTCGCTCGCCAGCAAGCACGGGGAAGGTGCGGGGGGGGGGGGGGCAGCCGGGGCTGCTCCTTCTTTTGCGGGGAATCCACCCCGACCCTCCGTTCTCCGTAGCGTGTCTTCTGCGATGCTTCTCGGTCCTGGATAGCAAGGCGAGATAACTTATACGAAAGATTCTACTTCCAAATCTTTCTCGCCTCCACGTCCCCCCCAACCCCTCTACCCCCCCCCCAGTCGACCCGCTCTTCCCCCCCGACGACCTCCTCGTGGTGCTGCACCGGGACCTGGACCCCATGCGGGACGAGGTGCCGCTCAAGGTGGGGGGGGAGGGGTGGTGAGGGGAGGGGCTGCCCACTCATGTTTCCTGGAGACCTGGCCCCCTCGCCCTGCCCCCCTCTCCCGAACCTCCCTCTCCCTGCCACCCCCTCCCCCCCCACCCCCCAGTCCCTCATGGCGGCAGTGGACCTGGCGCTGCACTCCCCCGACATCTTCCCGCAGCCGGTGGGGCGTGGGAGAGGCATGGGGGCGGGGGCTGGGCCGGGGTGGGGCCGGAGGGAAGCTGCAGGCGGTGTTGGTCCTCCCGTCTTCCCCCTCCCCCGGCGCTGGGACGTGCTCCCGCTAGGCTCCGAGTGCCCCCAACCCCCCTCGGCCCCTCCACCCCCCCACCCTCCACCCCCCAACCCCCACCCCCCACCCTCCACCCTCCACCCCCGACCCCACCCCTGTCAGGTCATGCTGGCCTCCATCCGGGCCATGGAGGGGCTGGCGCCGCTGCCGAGGATGTTCATGCGCACAGTCATCCAGGTGGGGCCCGGGGGGGCACAGCTGGGCCCGCGTGGGCCTGGTTCCGCGCCGGCTAGGTGCCGTGCATGGGGATCTCGATCCAAACCTGGATACCGGGCGTGTGGCGAACGGACACAGCTTGACTGTAGTGGTCTTCCAGGCTAGCGCAGTCCTGTTTCCTCACTTCCCCCCCCCCCCCGGATCCCCCCCCTTCCCCCCCCCCCACACACACACACCCAGGCGCTCAAGGCCGCCCCCCGGCTGCGCACCGATATCGCCCAACTGCTGGAGCGCCTGGTCGCCAAGCAGGTGTGGGCGCCCGCTGGCTGGGAGGGGAAAGGATTAGAAAGATTCCGGATCTGGATCCTGGGTCCTGGATCTGGAGCGGCTGGTCGCCAAGCAGGTGTGTGAAGCGCCGCTCGCGTGAGCCGGGGAAGCCTAGGCGCGGTGAATAGCCGGCCGGTCCTCCTCAAGCAGGGATGTGTGATAATGTGCTTCGGGCCTGCTCGCTAAAACCAGGTTGTGTGTTTGGGAAGAACGAGGGACTCTGGTGTGTGGGAGGCCAGCCACCTCCGGCCCTAGCTCTTCTTACACCACCCAACACATCTTCCTCCTCCCTCCGCTCCCCCAGATCTGGACAGATCGCGACCAGTGGCGCGGCTTCCTGCTCTGCGCGGATCACATGCGCTCGGACGCGTACGGCCCATTACTCATGCTGCCGGACGCCGTACTGGAGGTCACACTTTTGGGGACGGCCGCCTCGGCGGACGCACGTGACCAGGCGGGCCGCATGGGCCTGCCGCCCGGCTGCCAGCTTCCGCCAGCTTCCGGGGCGCGGTTCGCAAACGCCGTGCTACAGCCCGGGCCCGGCCAGGGCCTGCCGGCCAACGTGCTCGTCACGCATCAGGTGCGTTGCGCGGGCCATGCTTCCGAGATGGCAAGGCTAGGGATGGAGTTCATCTGGGCTTGGGGTCAGTGGGGACGACGGGGGCTGCGGCCGCTGTTTGTCCAGTGCGGTTTGGGCCGCTGTGGGACACGCTGGGGAAACTGCGGCAAGGGGTCATGCCGCGGAGGGATGTGGCAGGCACGGCGCAGCTGGGGCGAATGTAATCTGCCCTCGTTGTCGTGGCGGAGGGGCGGGACCGCTGGTCGCAGACAACGGCATTGCCATTTGTCCAATGCCAGTATCTTCACGCCCCGCATCCGGATCCACGCCGCGGACCCAGCCCCTTGTGACGCCCTTTATACCCAGCACCGAGCTCTCGCCTGGGCAGCTAGCTCTGCGCGGCCATCAGATCCATCCCGCAGTCTTCCCGCCTCCCAGCCCGCAGCGGAAAGAGACCTTGCATGCCCTGCACCGGTGTTGGGCTGCCGCCCCACGTCAAACACGTGGTGTCCCGCCTCCCTGCCCCCACCCCCAACCTCCCGCAGACGCGAGCGGTTCTGCAACGCCTCCTGGCGATACAGCAGGCCGCGGCCGCGGCAGCGGCGGTCAAGCAGGAGGCCGTCAAGGCGGAGGGTGCAACGGCCGCAGCCGGGCCCGGACCGGGCCCGGCCGGACCCGGCGTGGGCCCAGCGGGGCCCACGGTCAAGGCGGAGCCCGGGGGGCCACGGCCAGGGGGCCTGCTGCCAGGGACCCCTGCGGCGGCGCCCGCGGGACCTGGGCCTGGATCCACACAGCCTGCGGCGGCGGCAGTCGGGCAGGGCACGCCGGGACTCTCGATTCGGGAAGGGCGGGAGGCGAGCGCAGCCGCGGCCGCGGCGGCAGCAGCAGCAGCTGCCGCGGCGGCGGCCAGCCGGGAACCTGGGGGGCCGGGCGGGGGGCGAACCGGCGCCGGACAGGCGCAAGGACCGGGGGCTGGGTTGGGGGCGGGGGCAGGGTTGCAGGATGGGGCGGAGGAGGACGGGGGTGGCGAGGAGGATGTGGGTGTGGGCGTTGGACCGGGCGTGGAGGCGGAGGCGGGTGAGGGGGGCGCGGGCGGCGGCGCGGCCGAGTTCGAGCTCGACTTTGAGGACGAGCTGTGACGCTGGCGTCATCTGTCGTACGGACCCGTACCTGCCGTACAGCAGCAGCACCGCCCCAGCCGGCTGTACCCCTCCCTGCCCTCCTCTGGGGCCCAGGCTGACTCGTGTCGGGCACCGACAGCGCTCGCATGACGGCAGGATCCATGTTGGATCCAGGCTGGATCCAGTGAGGCGCGAGGAAAGCAGTTCGCGTAGTGCCCTGGGTAATGTGGGCGGTCTGGGAGCGGCGATCATGGTGCTTCTGGATGGTTGCCCGGGCCGGACCAAGTGAGGCGGTGAAGGGCGCCGCAGCGGTTGGGCGTGAGCGAGGCAGCTCAGAGGCAGGAGTGCTCGAAGGGAGGTGGTGCCCAGCGCCAGCAAAGGTAGCCGCCGGGGACTGGGGGGGGGGGCATAGCCTCCATACAGTGCACTAGCAACAGGGCTATCTAGCACTACACGGAGCGTAATGCGCAGCAGATGTAGTCGGGGATGCGGCTGAGAACGGCTATGCTAGAGTAACCGGCATGCTGTTGCTGGTGACGGTGTAGAGCTGTGCCGGGTACGTCTAGCAGGCTGATATAGGTCCTATGGGAGACAGGCGCGAATAGCACTTTCCTGAGCCGCTTGAAGAAGCCCCCAGCCGTGAAGCGTGCCGTCGTCTATGGTCATCGTGCGCGAGCGCTCACCTGCAGGCGGTAGAGACGAAGTCGACGTGTCAGCTGCAGACCTAAACGACCGTAAAGTGCGGTGTGTGCAAGTGCGAGCTGGGGGAAAGAGGCCGGCTGCGGCGCGCCGCCTGAAGGCTGCGAGCTCCGTGCTGCCGTACGTGGTGGGCGGAAGATGCTTCGACGAAGATACCCCGTCCCGAAACCCGGCCCGTGCGTCTAGGAGCTACGTGAAGCGGCGGGAGAAAGGTTGGTTTTGGGACCTAGGGCAATACGAGTGCCCAGAAGGAGGCCAGCGGGAGCGGGGAGCCGGGAGCGGGGAGGCGATACGTGGGTGTGCAGTGGAAGTAGTAGCGTAGTCGGAGGCAGCTGCGCTCGTAGACGCTGGCCGCACCGACCGGTCGAAGCTGTGGTTACGGAGCTGCGCATGGCTGGACGCGCTGGCTGGGTAGCTCGAGCTGGTGGGCGGCGAAGTCGAGGAGCCGTGCGAGCGTGCCGAGGCGACTGGGACGTGCGAGGCGTGTGCCGCTGAGGGTCGGGCCTGAGGCGTTTGGCTGAGCGCGGCGGTCGGGGGAGGGCGGCATAGCCGCAGGCACAGTCACGGAGGCAGGAGGGCTGGGGCCCGAGGGGTGGCCGGGTGGGGACGACGGGCTGGGCGCCAGGCACGGAGGCGAGGGCCGGGGCTGCCGGTGGTGGGGCGGCGAGGGCGAAGCGTCATGCCTGTTTGCTACATGTCCGGGCTCCGCTGAGCTCCCCAGTGATGACAGCCGGCCAAGAGACTGGGACTGGGGGGGAGGCGCGGCACGCTGTTTGAAACTTCCCCGGCGCATGGCAGGACGGGATGTGCAGGGGGTGGATTGATGTCAAAGGGGGGATGCGTGTTGCGGTGGATTGAGGGAGAGGACGTTGTGGGTTTGTAAGCTGTCGAGCTTGATATGTGGTGGGCCCAGGGGTCTTGAGGGTGCCGCCGGGAGCCGCAAGTAAGTTGCCCCGGTAACTGCACGTCGAAGACTCAAGGTTTCCCCAGGATGGGGGAAGGCGTTGCGCACCCAGGGAGGGCTGAAGAGTGGAGATCCTGTTATAAATCCCGCCCTGCTTGCTTGCTGTCCTGGCGGGAATAGGACGGCTTATCCGTGGCGATGAACGTGTCATGTACGGATTGCGTCATGTCTCCTCGCGCGGAAGGACGCCGAGGCCAAGTACAGACGGTTCCACTCCGAGCCGTACACGCCCCCACCTTCCGCCGGCAAAGCCTTAGTCATCATGGCCGGTACGTGTTTGCGCTTGGTGGTTGTCTTGGCGGTTGCTGGCGTCAGCTTTGTGTGCGCGCTGCAGGATGGGTTTAAAGCAAAGCGCTATGCAGCGCTGCGCTGCCACCCATCCTGCGCTGCAGGATGGGTGGCTTCCGGGAGCCAAGCCAAGAGCGCCAGTGCCATGGGCCTAGGGCGACCAGCGGTACTGGGTGTGAGTGCAGGCAAGCAGGGGTAGAAGACATCGACGTAGCGCGAAGCGCCTTGTTGCGGGCGTAGGGCGTGTGTCGCAGACTACGCAGACCTGTGGGCAAGCAGGGGTGAGTGGGGTCGTTAGCTCAGTTGGCTGTTGCAGGTGTGTGTGACGTGTCCTTATGACGTGTGGCGGGCGTTTGTCTAACCTAGCGTAAATAGGAGCGGTGGCACTTAGACTGTTGAACCAATTGTGAAGAACGGAAAATGGGTAGCTCAATGGGAGGGGCTTGCTGCAGCGGCGACCGGTTCCACTCGGGGCAGGCCAAGCGTCCGGGGCTCCGGGTAGGTGTCTGGAACCGGTCAACGGGTGGATGCGGGCCAGCGATAAGCCGCACGCGTGTAGTAGCGAGAAGCAAGAAGCGCAGGCTGGGCACGAACGGGTGATTTAGGCGGAGGCGGGCCGGTCAGGGCCGGCCCGCCTGCGCCCCGCCTGCGCCCCGCCTGCGAGCGCCGGGCCGGTCGGTCGGGCCCGGTGGGCCCGGACCGGCCCAGCCCAGGTCCAGCGGCTGCTTGTACCTCTGGCGCCGCGTTCTCGCCTAAATAGCCCACCCAGCTTCAGTGCTCGACATCGTCGCTGACGTTTGTAGTTGTCTAGCTATTGGGGTGGGCCGCCCAGGACCGCCACCTGGGCCCCAGGCCCAGGCTGCTTCCGGCTCATTGTACCGCCGGCGTTGATTTCTCGCCTTGAGAGCCAGTCAGCTTCAGTGCTCGATATCGCCATTCAATCTTGTAGTTGTCCAGCTACTGCGCGCGGAAGGATCGGCTATTGCGACACCGACATGCCTACAACGCTTCGCGCCTGCAAGTGAGTGCGCGCAAGGGCCGACCCTGCCTTTTGAAGCTTCCTTCACATTGTGACGCAATGACGTGGTTGCAGGGCGCTGGTGCTGGCCACGGCCGTCCTAGCCGTTCTCGCCATTGATGGATGCCACGCGCACGGCTTCCTCGAGTCCCCGCTGTCTCGTGCGAGGGCCCTCGGATACCAGGAATGGGAGGCCGCGGGAGGTAAGCAGCCAAGAGTGACACACACCCTTTGGGCTTCCCACTCTGCTACTTAGGGCGCACACCCTATCGATCTCTTGAGCGTTCCTCCGCGTGGGTGTGGGCGAGGCGGTGCGGCGCAGGGCAACACGCTCACTCGCTCTGGCCGGGCTGTGCCCGGCTTGGTGCACTCTGGGTGCACTGCCTCGACCTCGCGGCGCCCGCCCTGCTCCGGCACCCACCGCAGGGAACGGCATTGGGAGCCCGAGGCGCTACTACAGCGACGGCGGCTTCCTCAACGACCAAGCCGACGGTGAGGGGCACGCCTTACTCACTACCCCCCGTAGCGTTATCCGTGGGTGGCAGTCTCGGGGCCCACCACACAGATCGTGCCCGACAGAACGCTTCCTCGCTGTGCTTCGCCCTCGGCGCCGGTGCTTCATTCCTCACGCGCTTTCCCGCCCGTGTCCTGCCGCTGCCGCTGCCGCAGTGTGTGGCGACCCGCACCAGGACGTGGGGGACCTCAACATCCGCGGCAAGACCAGCAGCATCCAGGGTGCGTGCTGGTGGTGCGGGAGGGGTGCGCTCACAGGCTTGCCTTGGGACACTACGGCCGTCGGCCGTGGAGTGAGTTAATGCACCTGAGTCCTTGCGGCCATGCTGTCCAGCCAACCGCCCTGCACGCACCCCGCGCTCAGCCTCGTCGAGCGGCCCCCGTCCTTCCGTGCCCCCCTGACCCTGTGCTACCGGCCCCCTGCTCCGTCCCTCCCTCGCAGCCACCTACTCCGCGGGCTCCGTCATCACGATCAAGCACCGCATCACGGTCAACCACGGCGGCTGGCTGGGCATGCGCCTGTGCCCCTCCACGCGCACCAACCCGACCCAGGAGTGCTTCGCCGGCAACATCCTCACCAAGTGAGCCTCGGGCGCAGGAAGTCGTTCGTCTGCATACTGCGTACCATTCCCTGGGATCCACTGCACGCACGCTTCCGCCCCCGCGCACACGATGCCGCTCGCTCGTCACCCCACCTCCCCCCGGAGTGTACTGCCACGCCCCTCCCTGCCGTACATGCCTTGCCCTCATTGCGCTTGCCTGACTCATCCGCGTCTGCCGTGCCATGCCACTCGTCCCACCCCCGCACGCAGCGCTGACACCGGCTACCAGCGCTGGTGGATCACCTCCGGCCGCTACGCCGATGCGGCCGGCAACGTAATCTCCACCACCTTCACGACCCGCTGGAGGCTGCCGGCTGGCGTGTCCTGCGACGGCGGCTGCGTCCTGCAGGTGCGTGGGGGCGGTGTCGGTTCTGTTGCCACGCCATGGCGCCAGCGTGGTCTGCACGGCACCTCTTCCCCTCTCTTTGCTCGGCGGCGGGTAGATCCAGGCACGCACCTTGGCGTCCGCCGTACGGCACTGTGCAGCATGCCGCCGCAACACGTCGCTCCTCCCTCCCGTCATCCCCTCCGGCTCCCGGCTCCGTCCCCCGCGCGCAGATGGTCTACCGCACCGCCAATTCCTGCATCGACCCCTGCTCCTCGGCTGAGTGCGGCGGCGCCTACTCCTCCCGCAGCAACCCCGTCACGGGCCAGACGTGGCTCGACGCCTGCACCTCCATGGCCTCGACTATGGTCGGGTCGGGGTCGACCCCCAGGACGGAGGTGGGTGGGTGGGACTGACGGGCGGGGATGCGTCATGCAATGACAACGCCTGACGAAGCCGAGATCGGGCCCCGAGGGCATGCAAAGCACGCACCTCGCCCTCGGCTAGGATGAGTCAACGTGCATCGACCTCGTGCGCAGATCTTCCGTGACTGCGCCGATATCCGCATCACGCCGAGCTCTGGTGGCGGCGGCGGCGACGGAGGCTCGTGCCCGTCAGTCTCCGGCTACACATCGACGGCAAGCTATGGTGAGCGTGGTCCGTGGTGCATGACGCACGGGCCTCGGGGTGTCTATCTAGTCTATCTGTGCTGGCCCCCCTCCCCCCTCACCACCGCCCTCAGACTTCAACGGCAATGACATCATGCAGTCGGGGACCTCCACGTCCTCCGCCACCCCCGCCTGCAACCTCAGCCCCTGGTGCCGCGGCTTCAACAGCAACGGTTGGATCAAGCACACCCTGGCCAACGGGGGCGCCCAAAGCACGTGCTTCTACAAGCGAAACCAGCAGCGTGAGTGCCGTACCGTACGGCCCGGTCATTTGGGCAGGGCCGTACGTGTGCATGCCTTACCCTTGCCTTGCCGTGCTTGGGCTGCTGTTATTACTGATGAGTGCCAGATGTAGTGTACCGGTGGCCTCAACCCAAGCCTCGCCGCCCCCGGCCCCTTCCGTGCGCAGCAATCGGCCCCGCCCACGGTGTGACTGTCTCCATCGGCACCGGGACCAACCGCCGCGGCTGCGTTGACGTGCCATGGAGCAACAAGGTCAGTGCTTGCGCGCGGGCCGGGGAGCTGGTATTGCTGAAGCGCGCTTTGCACGGCATACCGCATCAAGCGGGTGGGTGCCGTGGGTCCGAGGGGTGGGTCCCCACTGCAACCTCGTACCCGTGCCCCGTGCGTCGTCCCTGACATTCCAGCCCACGCATCCCGCATCGCCCCTGAACTCCGCCCTCCACCCCGCTTCAACCCCGCCCCAACCCAAGGTCGACGGCGCTGCCCTGCAGCAGTGGGAGTGCAACCGCTCTGGAGCCCAGCGCTGGTACCTCGAGAACAGCGGCAACGGAAGGTAGGCACCGGCCAGGGCATGGGCGCGACGGCAGGTTACTGACGCTCATCAGCAGCCCGTAGTGTCTTCCCTGCCTCCTGCCCAGCCAACAAGCGCCGCACGAACGCTGTCGTCTGTCCCCCTCACTTGCCCAGATTGATCAGGGTCTGTAACCCAATTAGACCCACGCTGCCGTACATGCCGTACTCGTGTGCAGGTACTACATCAAGTCCAGCGGCACCAACCTGTGCCTGGCGGTTCGCAACAACGCCTTCACTAGTTCAGGGACCGACATCATCATCACCTGGTGCAACGGATCGACCAACCAGCTCTGGGGCTTTGCGTGGTCCAGCGCCGGTAACGGCTACACCATCCGCCCCGTCAGCGCCTGGAGCATGTGCATGGACGTGCAGTCCTCCAACCCGGACAACGGCGCGCGCGTCCACATCTGGGGCTGCAACGACAGCCGTGCGCAGTGGTTCGCCATGGCGCCCTAGGCAGATAGCACAAGCGCAGGGACGCAAATAGTAGTTCAGGTCCGCCGTACTATACAATGTTGGCTGCAGGATTGGCAGATGAATCATCCATTCAATTAATGGAAAGCGCAGGCCATGGCCCTCCTAGTAGTCCCGGAACACGAGCCGAACGGTATATGCGTTGTGGGTCGCTGACCCTGATGGTTGTGTGCTGGCAGAGCACCATCAGGCCGAGGAGACTGCCACTGTAACACACTACGACCGGAACACGAGCCGTCCCCTGGCCATGGGCGCTATCCTCAAGCACACATAGCCCGGGCACACACGTGCATCCTCTCGCCCAGACAGCAGGAACTTGAGGAATAGCGGGACAGGGCTCTCCAAAGAGCCGGGGAAAAGCGTCGTCCCAGCCACCAGCCTTTCAATGCTTACTGCTCTCCTCAGCTCGCTGGTCACCAATAACGCTCATGCTCACCAGTAATTCTTAAACCATACATTATCAAACCAGTACCAAACTAGGCGCACGCCCAGGCTTGCCGCTGGCTACCTTGCATCGGCCGCTGCGGCTGGCGGCTAGCACAGCGGCCGATGCACAGGCCCAAGCGAGCGCAGGTCCCTGCGGTCCACTCCAGCAGGCCCAGGAGCCACCTACCAGGAGCCACCTACCAGCACAAATTTCTTGCCCCAGCACCCCGGTCTGCCGATGAGTTGTTAGTATGTATGCCATCATCACAGATTCCCCAGACCCCCCGTCGACGTTCAGCTCCGCCCTGCGGATGTGCACCGGGTCAACTCCCTCGTCTATGACGCCGGGAGCGGCTCCAGCTTCACCGCAGCGGGCATGGCCCGCAGCCCCTCCCACGTCTCCAGCAGGCACCGCAAGCGCTCCAGCTCGCTCTGAGCAGCACCGCCCGCCGCCTCGGCCCCGACGGCCTCAGCTTCGGCGCTGCCCTCGCCCTCGCCGTCCCACAGGGCCTGGAGAACCTGCGGTGGTGCGGAGGGAGCAAGGAATGCGTTGGGTACACGGTCTAACGATCACAGGGGCACTGGACAGTAGGGTGGGAGGGCAGACTAGGATTACTAGGTGCGCTGCCGCATGCCTGTCGCTACAGGGAACTAATGGCAGCTGCACGGAAGCATAGTGGCCTAGTCACACAGGACTGCGCTGCGGCCCCCGCTGCAGGACTGCTTCAGGCTCACCTGTACGATGTACTCTTGCCACGACCGCTCGCTGTGCACCGCCTCGACCAACGCCACGCCACCGCCGTCCTTATTGACAGCCTCGCCCAGCCGCCGTGCCGCCGCCGCCACGGCCTTCGCCCCCTCGCAACTGGTGCACTCAAGCACCACGGCGCCCGCGGAGGGCAGCGGGAAGTACCGCTCAAGCCGCTTCCCCGTTGCGTCGGCGCTGACCTGCTGGAGCCAGCCCCTGAGGGCCGGCGGGGCGGCCATGATGCCCCGCACGAACGGACCGCGGAGGAGAATGCAGTCACGCCCGTCGCCCTGAGCGGGAGCGCTGGCCATGCGCTCCACTGCTCGGCGGGACACCTCCGGCGCTGGCAGTACCACCAGCGGAGGCTTTGTGTACTTTGTGCCAGCGCCTGCACCTCTGCCCCCGCTGCTAGAACTGCTGCCGCCAGGCTCGCAATCGCTAGCCCCACCGGCGCTCTGGCTCTCCTCGTCGGTCCTCCGCATGAAGATGCAGTCGGTGCCATCAAGACCCGCGTCCCTCGCAAGCTGCCGGGGAATTCCAAACATCCGTACGTAGGACTCCATGGCGCTCGCATGCTCACAGCCCTTCAGCTCCACCAGGTCAACCTCATCGCAGCGCGCGTAGAGCTCCGATGCGGGGTCGGGGACGGGCGGCTCCTCGTTAGCCTCAAGGTTCTTGAGCACCAGCAGCCGCAGCCGGGGCCCCAAGACACGGCTGGGCAGGACCGCCGTACTGCGGTAGTCTGAGATCTCGCTGTACGGCGACTCGTAGTCCTCATCATTGCTCTATTCGACGGTGTCGAGGCGGTTGTCAACGAAGCCGCAGCAGAGCTCGATCGTGGTTCCAGCCACGGGGTAGAGCTGCAGCAGCTGCAGCTGCCCCTGCTGGGGCACCGCATCCAGCAGCCGCCGCACACCCTCTGGCCAGAACGAGCACCCCAGGGAGATGTCAAAGAGCACCTGCTTTGCCGCGGTCATCTTGGAGAGGGCCATTGCGAGGACCTTGGTCGACGGCCGGCTACCGGGTTCACTTTGTGCGCTGACCCAGAGCTGCGTCAGGCGGCCCGCCAGGCAGTCTGGGATGAGGGGCACGTAGTTGGAGTTGTGGACGGTGAGGTTGGTGAGGCTGGGCAGGAGCGACAGCGCTTGTGAAGCCAGGTGTCTTTCGAGGGCACTGATCGGGTCTGGCGGGTTAGCGTCGAGCTCCAGGCTGGTGAGGCAGGGCAGGCGGGCTGTGATGCCCAGCAGAATGGCTCCGGGAAGGGGAGGAGCGTAATGCTCGACGCACTTGATCACCAGCTGTGTGATTCCCTGGCAGGCCTCCGCGCTTGCTGTGGCAAAGGGCACCACCAGCGCGCTCTGGTTCTCCTTGTCGACAATGAGGCTGACGCTGGCGCAGTTGGGCCTCCGCTCCAGCCAGCGGCCCTGGTCAAAGACCGGACGCCTCTTGGCCCCGGTCGCCGATGCGCCACGCATCGCCCGCACCATCCTCAGCTGGACCCAGAGGCTCCTCTACCTCACAACTCTTCGTCCTCCCCTTGCCGACGGGTCAGGTTCGTCAGGAACGCCTCAGAATGGCGACCCAGCAGCGCGCCCCAGCCAGCTGCACTCTTGGCGACCTGCTGCGCATCCTGCCGAGTTTGGCGCACCACACGCTGTTCAGGGAGCTGCGATGGGGCAGCTACCGCAAGCCCGCTCGGCAAGCCTGCCGCGCGCTACGGGATCTCATAGACGAGTACACCAGCAGCGTACGCATGACCTTCCAGCGCCCGCCCGAGATCCAGGAGCTGGCGGAGACTTTTCTACGCCCTCGTCTTCCATCTTCATGTTTGACCTTACCGGTCAGCGCAAGGCCTGGGGCCTGTGACGCCTTTGCTTGTGCCACAAGTGTCGCCAAGTTGACTGTGTAGACTGTGTTTAGCAAGCTGACACGCGACTTGCGTCAGAGCTGCTTCACAAAGCGTCGTCACCAGGCAAGGAATGGCGTGTGCCGTCCTGAGGCCGCGGATAGTTGAATATGCACAGCGACTGCCGGCGACAGCTCTGTGCACGAATGTCTACGTGTCGAGGTTTAGCATGCTGTGTGTATGTATTGCTGTGTGCTATCGCAGGGAGGCGCGAGCCGGGTCAGCAGTTCTGCGGAGAGACTGCGCGACGGCGCGAGCAGCGCGACTTGCGTGTCCCCCCATCCGCTTATCCCCGCAACCCCCGCCCCCCGCAGCTACCTTTCTAGCAGACGTCATGCCATCGTTGGAAGTCCGAACTCGGCAACCTTGCTGAGGGCCCTGCCGCAGTGAGTAGTTCAAGCGACGGCCATGCCCCCCAAGCCCCAACACCTCACTGCCCTTCCCATTCGCCCCTAGCCCCTCATTCGTCCGCGGCCCCTGCCCTTAAATTACGGCTCGTACGGAGGTTCAAAAGGGCACTGCCAGGCGTGCCAGCTCTGGCTTGAGGCTTGAGCCCTAGGTAAGGTCTTCGGGCGGCCTCCGTATCTTCGCGGGGTGGACAGGACAGGGGTCGGGGGTGCACGATAAATGCCGCTTGCACCGACTGCTGGTTGGCTCGCCCATCCTCGATGGGACAGAGCCTTACGGATCGGCCCGAAGACCCACCTAAGACGCCTAAGACGCACACCAGCGCCGCGCAAGCTCCGCCCTTGGCTGGTCCACCAATGCTGTGCAACCACGCAGCACATGGAAGCCTGGATTCAGCAGCAACCCTGATGGGCGAGCTCAATCTCTGCGAAGTAGAGGGGTTAACAATACTGCCATACTCCTACAGGTCCCGCGCAACAGGCCCCCGCAAAGGGCTCATCCTGACAACGCGCCCAACAAAATACACACCTGTCCTCCTGGCCTCTGTACAGGCGTAAGCCCCACGGAGCCACGATGAGGCGCTCCGTGTTACGCACCTAGCGAGCTAGCGAGCCCTGCCCTGACGTGGAACGCACTTTACACCCGCACTTCACCCCTTGGGGACCGGTGGGGACCGAGTTTCTCTCCCTCCCTGAAGCCCTTCCCCTGCAGCAGCAGGGCGCAACCGTGTCCATCCCGCTTGTCACTTCGGCCCCGCCCATGCAGCAGGTGAGCCGCCGCCGCCCTGCCTGCAAGGGCGAATTGCAAGGTCTAGCCCAGGTTCAGCCCTCAAACGGTCCGCCTCTGCACCGGCCGCGTCACCCACTCTGGCCCGTCGACTTAGCAGAACGCCAGGCAGTCAAACCTAGAAACCCCTGGCAACCCGGGACAGTCCACAACGCTTGCTTGCGGCTGCGCCAATGGGCGCGCGGCTGCTCCTGGGCGCAGAGCGAACACAAACCAGGCGTGCGCAGCCTGAACTGCGGGCTCGAGCCCCTGCCCTTGCTATGCCCCCCGCGCCCTCTCTACGCCTCTACGTACCGGTATTTCCGGGCCGTCCCGACCTCTTTCACTACGCACCGGGAACCCAAGCCCACAATCTCGAGCTCCTGCTCTGCGTCAGCGGGCCACCTCCCCCCGCACGGAGCGAGGGGCGGCTCTAGAGTCGCAGCGTCACAGCGTCAGAGCAGCGGGCAAGGCCCGCAGCCCCTCCCACGTCTCCAGCAGGCACCGCAGGCGCTCCAGCTCGCTCTGAAAAGCACTGCCCGCCGCTTCGGCCCGGCCAGCCGGAGCCTCAGCGCTGCCCTCGCCCTCGCCGTCCCACAGGGCCTGAAGGACCTGCAGGGTGCATGTGGGAAGGGTGCGTGCCAAAACTGGCCCACTCCCAGCAGGTACGCACATGTGCAAGTGCGCCCTTCCACCCAGCCCCTCAGCAGCCGCACTGCAGCCCCGCCGCCGGACCTGGGCCTCACCTCTTGGATCGCGCAAGTCCACGACAGCTTGCTGTGCACCACCTCCACCACCGCCCCGCCGCTGCCGCTGCCGTCGCCCGCCGCGCCGCCCAGCCGCCGCGCCGCCTCCGCCACGGCCTTCGCCGCCGCCGAAGTGCGGCAATCCACCACCAAAGCCCCGGCCGAGGGCAGCACGCGGTACCGCCTAACGCTGCCCTCCGCTGCATCGGCGCTGACCTGCTGGAGCCAGTCCCCGAGGGCCGTTCGGGCCGCGTCCGCGGCGATGAGGCCCCGCACGTACGGACCGCGGAGGAGGAGGCAGTCGTCGCGGCAGCCCTCGGTCGCCGTAGCCATGCACTCAAACACACGGCTACTGATGCCCTCCAGGGGTAGCACCGCGAGCGGGGGCTTATCAGGCCTGCTCCAGGCCCCGCCTCGGCCTCCGCCCGGGCCTCCGCCACCGCTGCTGCCGTCGCCGCCGCCCGCGGCCCCTCCCCCGCCCTCGCCGCATGCGCTGCTGACGTCATCGTCGCTCTGGGCCGCCTCCTCCTCGGTGTCCCGCAGGGCGATGTTGCCGAAGGAGTTGTCCATGGCAACGGTCCACATCAGGTCCTCCGGAGTGCCCACAAGCCGCAGGAGGGACAGCGTGGCGCTTAGGTGGTCGCCGCCCTTGAGCTCAACCACCCGAATCTTGTCGCAACGCGCATAGAGCTCCGCGGCGGGGTCGGGGGTGAATGGCTCTTCATCCACCTCCACGGTCCTGAGCACCAGCAGCCGCAGCCGGGGGCCCATGGCGCGGCTGGGCAGCACCGCCGTCCCCAGTACGGCAGAGATGTCGCTGTACGGCGCGTCGTACGCCTCCTCGTTGTGCCATTCGATGGTGTCGAGGTGACCGCCGGCGAAAGTGCAGCTGAGCTGGACCGAGGCTTCGCCAATGGGAAAGAGCTTCAGCTTCTGCAGCGGGCTCTGCTTAGGCACCGCGTCCAGCAGCAGCCGCACATCCCTCGCCCAGAACGAACACTCCGAGGAGACGCAGAGGACCACCTTCTTAGCGGCTGCCATCTTGGAGAGAGCCGTTGCAAGTGCCTTTCCCGACGGCCGCTCATCTACGATGTGGGATGCAACTTTCAGTTGCGTCAGGCGGCCCGCCACGCAGTCCGGGATGAGGGGCACGAAGTCGCAGTCGCCCAGGCTGAGGTTGGTGAGGCTGGGCAGGAGCGACAGCGCGTGGGAAGCCAGCTGCCTCTCCAGAGCGTCGTCGGGGTCCGGGGCCGAAGCGCCGAGGTCCAGGGAGGTGAGGCAGGGCAGGCGGGCGGTGACGCTGAGGAGGACGACCCCCAGGAGAGGCGGCAGGTCGTCGCACTGGATCTTCAGCCGGGTGATACGCCGGCAAGCCTCCGCCGGTGCCGTGGCAAACGGAACGGCGAGCGCGCTGACGCTTTCCTCCTCCGCGCTGAGGTGCACGCTCGTGCACTTGGGCCGCCGCTCCAGCCAGCGGCCCTGGGAGCATGCCGCCATGAGCTTAGCATGCTGCAGAGACCTGGCGCGCAGGGGCATTGTGACCCGCCTGGTGTGCTCATCCACGAAGTCCCGTAGCGCGCGGCAGGAGCGGCGGGCGGGCTTGAGGCTGCGGTCGCTCGACAGCTGGCTGAACAGCCTGGCGCGCGCTGTGGCGGGGAGGATGCGCAAGATGTCCTCCAGACCGCAAGTGGGTGTTGCGCTCGGCTGGGACGCCATTTCGGTTTGCTGAAGCCGCGGTAGCTCCTGTGGCCGAGGGCGGGGCGACGCCTTGTGAGGACAGAGGGTGCGGACGCGTGGAGGCCGGGTCCATGGGGTGGTCCGTGGGGTGGTGCGTGGGTGGTGCGGTGGGAGACGGTGAAAGCGAGGCCTCTGGCGACGCACCCTTGCCGTCCCACTCGACTTTTTGACTTAAGTTCACAGTCGCTGTGGCCAGGGGTATGCGACGTTGTCGGCCGAAGTGATGCTGGCGATGATCCCCAAGTTGCCGACGTGCCGCAGTTTGCGAGAAACCTAATGGCCTAAGGCCTTGCTTCAGCTAAAGATGTAAGGGATGCTATGCGAGTCATGCGGGCCGCTGCACACGATTGCGGGCTCGCACACGCTTATCACGTTTACGGGCTTGCACACAAGCTGGGCGTTGCTGATGTGGGGTGGCTGATGTGCGGAGCAGGATCGACCTCTTCTTCGTCTGAAGCATCCAAGCAGACCATTCGTGCCGTACCCGGCGTGACCCCTCGCCCCCTGCGAGCACAGAACCCCCTCGCCCCCTGCCAGATTCTCCCCGTTCACAGGCACAGGCATTCTGCGTCGGCCAACATCATGCGACGCCAACACCGCGGCACTACGCCCCGTTGTCTATAATAACCCCTGCCAGATAGCCCTGTTGCTAGTGCACTGCATGGAGGCTATGCCCTCCAACCCCCTCGCCCCCTGCCAGCAGAGGATATCCTCGCCGTCCTCATGTGCCTTCACCGACTTTCGCAAGCACTTCCTGACATGCCAGGCAACGTAATAAGCCACATATCAATTTGCTCCTCAAAACATGCGGCAGATCCTGCGCTAGCCGCTGGCAGTTCTCAATGCCCCTGCAGGTTAGGGGGCGTCCCTTCACTTGAACCCATCCACACATCCCGTGCACTGGGCGGACAGCCGGCGCTCCCAAAGCGTCACATTGCGCAGTGTCTGCGTGAGGTCTGCGCGGTCTCAGCTCCCGTCTCAGACCCAGGGCTGGCGCCCTCGCCCTCCTCCTTCCTGTCCCACAGGTCAGACTGGACGCCAGCACACGTGCATTCCCCGAGCGCTTCTTTCCATGCTGGGTCGGCGGATTCGCGACCCCCTGCCCGGACGAACTCCTCTCCCTGCTCCGCCTCACCAATACTACACCGGGTCATACGGGTCACGGAGCGGGGAGCGGCTCGAGCCTTACTGCAGCGGGCAAGGCCCGCAGCCCCTCCCACGTCTCCAGCAGGCACCGCAGGCGCTCCAGCTCGCTCTGGGGTACATTGACCGCCGCCTCGGGCGCGCCAGCCGGAGCCTCAGCGCCGCCCTCCTCCTCGCCGTCCCACAGAGCTTGAAGGACCTGCGGCGGTGCGGGAGGGGCAAGGCTTGTGGAGCTCGTACGGCCGAAAGACAGCCATTGCACATAATTGCAGTGAAGGCTAGTGCTAGATGATGCGCTGCCGCATGCCCGTCGCTACGGCGAGGCATAACAACTGCATGCGTGGAGGCGAAACCGGCATTCTGGCCTAGCCAGATAGAAATGTGCTGCTGCCCAGCCGCGCTGCGGCCCCCACCGTAAAACTGCTTCTCAGGCTCACCTGTACGACATAGTCGTGCCACGTCAGCTCGCTGTGCACCGCCTCCACCGTCGCCTGCCCACCGCCGCCGCCGCCCGCAGCTTCGCCCAGCCGCCGTGCCGCCGCCGCCACGGCCCTAGCCCTTACGCCCCCGTAGCAATCCATCACCAAGGCCCCGGCCGAGGGCAGCACGCGGTACCGCCTAATGCTGCCCTCCTCTGCATCGGCGCTGACCTGCTGGAGCCAGCCTTTCAGGGCCGGCGGGGCGGCCATGAGGCCCCGCACGAACGGACCGCGGAGGAGAACGCCCTCACGCCCGTCGCCCTCAGCGGGTGCACGGGCCATGCGCTCCACCGCTCGGCGGGCCACCTCCAACGCCGGCAGCGCCACCAGCGGAGGCTTTGCGCGCTTGCTGCGGCCCCCGCCTGCGCTTCCGCTGGCGTTGCAGGCATTGCCACTGCCAGCCCCGCCACCCGCTGCCCCCGCAGCGCCCCGGCTCTCCTCATCGTTCCGCCGCAGGGTAATGACGTCCAGGCAGCCGTCTAGGCCGGCGTCCCACGCCAAGTCCGTGGGAACGCCAAACCGCTCGATGAGAGATAGCATGGCGCTCAGGTGCTCGCAGCCCTTGAGCTCAAGCATTCGAACCTCGTCGCAGCGCGCGTAGAGGGCCAAGGCGGGGTCGGGGACGGGCGGCTCCTCGTCCGCCTCGAGGTTTCTGAGTGTCAGCAGCCGCAGCCGGGGCCCCATGGCGCGGCTGGGCAGCACTGCCGTACTGAGGAACTTTGAGATCTCGCTGTACGGCGCTTCGTACGAGTCACCATTGCTCCATTCCACGGTGTCGAGGCGGCCGTTGGCAAAGCTGCAGCCGAGCTCGATCGTGCTTCCACCCACGGGGTAGAGCAGTAGCTGTTGCAGCTGGCCCTGCTGAGGCACCGCAGCCAGCAGCCGCCGCACATCCCTGGGCCGGAACGGGCATGCCAAGGAGACCTCTAGCGTTACCTCCACGGCTGCAGTCATCTTGGCGAGAGCTGAAGCCAGCAGCTCTGCCGACGGTCGAGTATCTGGGCCATCGGCTGCGTTTACGCAGAGTTGCGTCAGGCGGCCCGCCACGCAGTCCGGGATCAGGGGCACGTAGTCGCAGTCGTCCAGGCTGAGGCTGGTGAGGCTGGGCAGGAGCGACAGCGCGTGGGAAGCCAGCTGTCGCTCGAGAACGTCGTCGGGGGCTGGGGCTGGGGCACCGAGGTCAAGGGAGGTGAGGCAGGGCAGGCGGGCTGTTACGCTGAGGAGGACGACGCCCAAGAGAGGGACGTCGCGCCCGGCGCAGCAGATTTCCAGCTGTTTGATCCGCCGACATGCCTCCATCGGGGCCGCGGCGAAGGGAACCGCCAGCGCCCCGAGCATACTCTGGTCTACCACGAATTGGACTCTGGTGCAGTTGGGCCTGGGCGACAGCCAGCGGCCCAGGTCGTATGCCGCTACCTTGTCAGCGCCGAAACTTGGGGCGAAGCCCACGCGCACTCCACTGGTGCGTTGGTCTATGCAGTCCCTCAACGCGCGGCAGGCGCTCCGGGCTGCTTCCAAGGCGCTGCCGGAGTCACCCTTGAGGGCGTTGAACAGGGTGGTACGTGCCTCGCTGGGCAGGATGCGCAACAGGTCGTTGAGGGTGTAGCTGGCTGAGACACTGTGCTTGGTAGCCATTGTGGGCCTGCAGGCAAGGGGGTGGAGGGGAGAAGTTGACTCATAGGAAGGGACGGGTGTGTCAAGCGGGTGAGGATGGCGGGAGCAAGGACGACCCCCCGTGATCACACACACGCGCTTACCGCTTCAATCGCCTGAGCTGAGCAGTTGCCTGAACAGTCAAACCAAGGCCTTTGTGGGCCCGGGCACGCAACGCCGTTGCTCAGCTGCAGCGGTAATCCGCGGCGGTAATCCTCTAGTTGCGCAGCGAGGTACTTTCAAGTATGACAGCTGCTATGCAAAAACAGCAAAGGGTCGTGATCTGGAATTGGCTATAGAAAGAGAGCAAAGGTTTTGTCTGCAGGGGCGCGACAGCTTTGCGCGCGAGCCCCTTTGCGTGGAGGTTGAGAGCGCTATGTGTATTGTGTGTTGCGCCTTATAAGGAACCGGAGCTGTACCTGAGGAAGCTGTCCTGCGATCTCGCCCCACGCAACCCACCTCGCGCCCACGCCCGCCCCGCCCCGGCCCCGCCTCAGCCCGCTGGCCCGTTGCCAGGCGTTGCCCGTCACCACACACACCCAGCCGCCTGGTCCTGGTGAATAGAGTTTTCACTTCAACCATTCGCCATTTCCAGGTGCAGATATAAAGCGCCGCATGGGCGAGGCAACACGCCATCCACGTCCATCCACGACATTGCCCCACTTTGCACACAACCACCTGCCCGGCCGCCCTGAAAAGCCGCAATACTTTCTGCCTTCTAGCCGCTATTTGCAGCCCTCAACTTATCAACCTGCTCTTCACTAAGACCCCGCCCACACAGCCAGATACAGCCCGTGCGCGGCCGTGCCTCCAGCCCCAAGCGTTCATAGCGAACCCGCGGGCTGCAAGTCCTGCAACACTCCCCCTGCCTGAACAGTGAGGCTCACCGCCAACTTGGTTTCGTCAAAAGTGTCATAAGCCCCTGCCGACACCGTCGAAGCCAGGAGAGTGCTGGCCACCGCCAGGGCCCCGTGCTGTGGACGTCTCAGCTGAGAGCGCTACCTAGGTGTCCCCTCGCACACATGCTACGTCGGCCACTCGATGCACTTAACCACACCCCTCCGCCTGACGCCTCACACCGTTCAAAAGATCACGCCTGGCAGTGGTCTCGACCCACTTGACGCAAGCCTAGCGGCGTTGTAGAATTCCCCCAGGCCCCTCCGAGAGGCACCTCCCCAGGCCCCCCCCCAGGCCCCCCCCAGGGCCCCTCCCCAGGCCCGTCCTCAGGCCTGTTCCCAGGCTCCTCCCAGGCCCCTCCTCAGGACCCCGGAAGCTGCCCGAGGCTCTTCTGCTGGGGTACGAGCAACAGCCCCTGCCACGTCTCCAGCAGGCGCCGAACACGCTGCAGCTCGATAGCATCGCCGCCGCTGTCGTCGCCTCCGCTTCCGCCTCCGCCTGCCGCTCCCGCCTCGGCCCCAGCGCTGCCGGCCGCGCCAGCGCCCTCGCTCTCCTCCTCGCCGTCCCACAGGGCTTGCAGGACCTGAAACGGCGGTTGGGCAGAGGGTGGAAGCATGATTATTGACGCGGCGCGAAGGAGGTTAGCTGAGGTCGGGGTCCAGGTTTATTGCCGTACGACCGGAGGCTCAGCCGAGGGCACGTGGTACGCCTGCTCCCGCCCCCGCCAATTGCCCCACCTGTAAGATGGCGTCACGCCACGTCAGCTCGCTGTGCACCGCCTCCACCATCGCCTGCCCGCTGCCGCCGCCGCCCCCACAGGCGGCGTGCCGGTGGCCCATCCGCCGGGCCGCCGCCGCCACGGCCTTGGCCGCCGCAGAACAGGTGCAGCCAACCACCACGGCGCTCGCGGAGGGCAGCGGACGGTACGACGAAATGATGTGCGCCCCGCGCATGACGGCTCCCGCCTCGGCCGCCACCCGCTCGAGCCAGCAGTGGAGCGCGCGGGGGATGTCGACCAAGCCCCGCAGCAGCGGGCCCCGCAAGACCACGAAGTCCGTGTCGCTTTCCTCGCTGGATCTGCCAACCATGCGCCCAACCGCTCGACCAGCCACCTGCTCCGGCGTCAGCACCACGAGCGGGGGCTTCGACGGCCCGCTCCGGCCTCCGCCTGCACCCCCGCCCCCGCTGCCAGCGCTGCTGCAGCCGGGACCCCCGTCGCCCATCTCCGCTTCGCTAGCGCTTCCGACACCGAGCTCCTTCATCAGATTGACGATGCCGTAGTCTCCGTCCATGGCCACCTGGCACACCAGCTTCTCTGGCAGGCCCAGCAGCCGTAACAGGGAGAGCACGTGCGTCTGGGCGCGGGCCAGCATTGCCACCACCTGAACCTCGTCACAGCGCGCGTAGAGCTCCGTGGCGGGGTCGGAAGTGGGCGGCACGTAGTCCGCCTCGACCTCGCACAGCCGTAGCAGCCGAAGCCGGGGGCCCATGGCGCGGCTGGGCAGCACCGCCGTTCCCAGCACGGCAGAGATGTCGCGGTACGGCACTTCGTAAGAGGTTTCGTTGTACAGCTCGACCGTGTCGAGGAGGCCGTTGGCGAAGCTGCAGAAGATCTCGACCCGGCCCACCGGGCCTAGCTTGAGCGTCTGAAGCGAGGCTAGCGGCGCTGCGTCTAGGAGCTGAAGGGCCTCAGGAGGTCGGAAGCCTGCCGCCCCAGGGACGGCCAGCTCCAGACCCTTCAGCGCCGTCATCCTTGACAGCGCGGGCGCGAGCAGCTCCGTCCTTGGCCGGCTCTCGGGCGCGCCTTCCGCGCTGACGCAGAAATGCGTCAGGCGGCCCGCGACGCAGTCCGGAATGAGGGGAACGTAGCCGGTGTTGTTGAGGGTGAGGCTGGCGAGGCTGGGCAGGAGCGACAGAGCGTAAGAGATCATGTGGCGATCTGGGTCGGGCGGGGGAGTGGGACCGCGAGTGGGACTGGTGCTGTCGGGCGCTGGCGGTGAGGCGAAGAGCTCCAGGGAGCTTAGCGCTGGTAGGCGTGCCAAGACGTCGACAAGGGCCGGACCCGGAATTGGGACCGAGGGCTCAGCGCTGTGCAGCGCCAGGGCTGTGATCCGCCGACATAACTCCACCGGCGCGGTGGCGAAGGGCAAGCCTACTGCATCCACGACACGCTGTTCCACCGTGATGCTGACGCTGCTGCAGTTGGGCCTCCGCTCCAGCCAGCGGCCCTGATGGAATGCCGCCAGCATCTCGGGATCGGGCTTGTAGAGGATGTGCAAACTCACGCGCCTGGTGGTGTCGTCTATAAAGTCCCGTAGCGCGCGGCAGGAGATACGGATCCTGTAGCCCCAGTTAAGCCAGTGATCGTCCTTTAGGGCGTTGAAGATCGTGGTGCGCGCCTCGGTGGGGAGGATGCGCAAGACATCGAGGAGAGCACAGCTGGCCGGGGCGCTCTGTTGGGAAGCCATTATGTGCTGCAGTCGTACCTGTCGGCGTGGTACGGATGAGTCTTGTTGGGAGGGAGCGCGGGACGTGCACGTGCATTGCACTAGCGGGGGGGCGACTGGGGGTTGAAGGCACGTGCGGGTTCGTGGGGTTGTGCCTGGGAGGTTGGCGGGGTCGACTGGGGCAGCGCGCAACTGGCGTCCGGCGCAGCGAGCACACTCCATCGCCATCCCCGGCTCACCAGTCAAGTCACGGACCTTGTAGGCAGGTGTGCATGCCGTCCCTCGCTGTCGCTGATGTCGACAGCACTCCTCTTTCCGTTATCCGCGGCGATGGGCACAGGATTGATGTGTAGGTGTCACGCAACACATCATCAAACTCTAAGCGTCGCTGCGCGTTGCGCGTGTCGGGTTGGCATGGCAAGTGCTGAGGTCAACCAGGTGGTCTGCACATTCGAGCAGTAACCTACTTCAACACTTTACAGGAGTTATGTGTGAAGAGGCGTCAAGGTGTGAAGGTGCGCATGCCGTGCCCGGTCTACGGCACCCGGATGCTCGCGCCCCCAGCCACCCGCACACACTCGATTCCCGGAAGGAACTACAACTTGGTTGCGCTAGGTGCCCAACTGCCAGCGTCGATTGCCTGCACATCCGACGCTCAACCTTCCTCTACTGAGCCCACGTCGCGCTGCACGCTCACTGCCCATCCAACGTGGCACACGCTACTGGCATGGGTCTGGACATGGCCTTGCGCCCTCCCAACGTCGCGCTGTGGTACCGGCATGTGTCCAGCTTTCCTCCGCAGCCAACGGCAACAGATCGGTAATACCTGAACTCTAAAACCAAAAGGCCTGGCCACAATCTGGCTAAAATGTCGTCTAATACGATACCCCTTTGCCTCAGAGACGGTTACCGGCCCTGCACACCTCCCCACCAGTGCTTGTGCATGGCAAGCACTTTTTGACCAAAATGACAGGACCGCCCGAATTCGTACCCGCATGGTTCAACAGTCATGTTGTATTGCGCCATCGCCAGGGGCCTACGTGGTGAGCGTGCGGCGCATGCGCATGCCCGCCTCCGCCGGCCACCCCCCGCCGCCATAGCCCTGCGCCACCAGCGCGCAAGGGCCCCACTCCCCGTGCCACCCCGCGTCCTGCAACACCCCCTGCAGCCCCCCCTGCGGCTGCCCCAGGTGGCCCGGCTGCGTGGTGTTGGGGGTGGCGGCGGCGGAGCCCAGCGGCGACTCCCGGATGGTGGTCAGCGGCAGCGGCAGCGGCGTGCCAAGGGGCAGCGACCCACCCGGGCCCCGACTGGGGCCGACGCTGCCCTTTGCCTTGCTGCCACCGCCTCCTCCTCCGCCTCCTCCCAGCATGATTGCGTGGTTGAGCGGCTGGAAGGCGCTCAGCTCCATCAGCAGCTGCTGCTGCAGCCGCTCGGTGTCGGAGGGCCTGGGGGGGTTTTGAAGGGGCGGAGGGCCAGGGGCCGGAGGATAGCGTCGAGGCTGGGTGCTAAGCTCCATCAACACGCAGTGCTTTAGAAAGACATGCCTAAGCACAGAGCAAGCGTCAGAGACTCCGGCACCGCATGCGACAACTCCGGAACTGAGTGCCTGGAGTGCCGGGACGGACCGCAGCGTTCCACGCCTGCCCGCAAACCCCTGCTCACCTCTGCAGCGCGGCAGCGGCCGTCATGCGCCTCGGCACCGCGCCGGCCCTGGCACCCGCCCCCGCCCCCGCCCTGGAGGCGGCCGCGAAGGGGCTGGACGGGGCCTGGGCCGACAGCTGGGGCAGTGGGCCCAGCGAGGGCGGCTCGGTCACCACGGCTGCCCGCAGCGTGCCGGGGCGGCGCGGCGACGCCCACTCGCCCTCCGACGGCGGCGGCGGCTGCGTGGCAGCGGCCAGCGGCGGCGTGCCGGCAGGGCGCGGCGGCTCGGCGTCTTCAGCCGCTGTCGTCTCTGCCGCTGAAGCGTCCGGAGCGGCCGCCGTGTGGCTGCGGCGCTGGGCCATGTCGCTCCGCAGGGCGGCGGCGAAGGCGGCGGCATCGAAGCCTCCCTCGCCGCCCTCCTCCTCCGCGCCTGCACCCAGCTGCTGCTGCTGCTGCAGCGGCTGCAGCCGGCTGACGGTGCTGAGGCGGCGGATGATGCCCGGCGCGAGCTCCATACAGGGGACCGCAGCGGCGGCGTCGCGCCCAGCGGCGACGCTTGCAGCGTCAACAGCGGCGGCCGTCACCCCCGCCCCCGCCTCCGCCTCCAGGGGCAGGGCGGTGAGGCGGCGCTGCACCTCGCGGGCGCCCGCGCGGCCGCAGCCGGCGGAGGCCATTGAGGCAATGTCGGCCACAATCTGGGGTGGGAAGGGCAGGGGGAGGGGAGGGGGCGAGTAGACATGGTCAAGATCTGGGGTTCGAGTGTTGGTGCAAAGTGGGCTCGAGTAGCTAGAGCTAGAGCTAGAGCTAAGTGGGTTGCGACTAGGTACCCTGCATCCCCGCCGGGGCCCCAGCCCGCCCTTGCTCGCCTGCTGCTGCCAGGAGGCGTCCGTGAGGAGCTGCGCGTGGGAGTGGGTGGGGTGGTACAGGATCTTGGCGGCGTAGTGCTGGATGAAGTCGAGGACCTGACAGGGGGGGAGGGGGGGAAGGGAGGAGGGGGATATTTGAGAGGGATGGAGGGGAGGGGCCCCGGAAATAAGGATGGGGGACGAGGGGCAGCACGTGCTATCCGCCTGCCGTACACGCACCTCCTCCACGTGGATCAGTTGGTCCTTGCCGCCGATGGCCACGAGGGTGCGGCCCGGGATATCCTGACAGGGGGGGAGGTAGGCGGGGCCAAGGGGTGGATGAGGCAAGAGTGAGGGGCTAGCCTGTATGGGTTTATGGTAGCGAAGGACAGCGATGGATATGAGTAGCATGACGAGCACCTCAGTTGAGTATTAGTAAGCTTGCAGGTGTCGGGACCAAGGGAAAGAGCCACGCGAATCAATGTCAAGGCCCATAAGATGGCGCCAGGATGCCGGATCACACTGCGGGCCCCTGTAACCCAAAAACCTCTTCTAGGAGACCTGCGCCCACGCCGGCTGCCCGTTGGCGAGGCCAATTAGCACGTGCAGCGGCGCCGCATGCTGCCATACGGACGAGCCGCTGCACGCGCCTGTTGGCCTCACCAACGGGCAGCCGGCGTAGGAGCAGGTTTCGTAGAAGAAGTGACATGAGGGCCGCCCGGCCCGGCACAGATCATAAGCAAGCTGTTTCAGCGGACGGCGGCGATAGCGGCATGCATGTAGAGAGGAAGCACACATGCAAACCCAGGAAAGGCCGAATTCCACCATGATTCCCGCCCTGCAGACCCACACCGGCCCTAGGAATGGGTCGGGCTTCGCCCTCGGGCTTTCGGTTCCGCAGCTACGGCCGGCCGGCTAGCCGCAAGGACGACGTCAACTGTCAAGTGCCGGGACCGGGACCAGGGGGGAACCAAAGTTCGTCTCGCTCTACCTCTGCCGGACCCACTGACTATTCTGAGATCTACTCTACGCTTTCTCTACCTGCCTATGTAAACCAACAGCTTCTCATAACGGAACCAGCTGCCGCGCTGCGCGCCCGGTAGCGAGGGCAAGTGGCACGTGCAGCGGCAACGAGCAGCTGCACGTGCCGCTAGCCATCGCCACCGGTCGCGCAGCGTAGCAGCAGGTTAAGAAATAGCTCGTGGCTGGGTTACTTGGGCAGGTAGAGAGAGAGCGTAGCAGAGCTCAGAATAGTAGATAGAGAGGGAGCGCACAGCAGAGCTCAGGATAGTCAGTGTGTCCGGCAGAGGTAGAGCGGTAGAGCGGGACGAACATGGGCCGCGTGGGTAAAACACACACATTTTCTAGGCGGGGTCACCCGCCCCACCCCCCGCCTCCCCACCCACCTGCGGCCACAGGTTGACGTCCGACCAGTAGAAGCGGCGGCACAGCGCCGCTGCGCAGTGGAGGTCGCGGGAGACGAAGGAGAAGAGCCAGTCCTTGAGGTACAGGCCCACGCTGGGGGGTGGGATGGGGCGGGGAGGGAGGGGAGAGAATGGGGGTGATGTGTTTTGGGTTTGGATGGAAGGCTCTGTGTGGCGTGCAGAGGAGAGCCAGTCCTTGAGGAAGAGGCCCACGCTGGGGGGTGGAGGGGAGGGTGGGGGAGGGGGTGGGGAGGGAGTGGTGGTGGTGATGTTTTTTTGGGTAGGGCGGAAGCGGGCTTAGGCTCTGGAGTTGGGAGGTGGTTCAATGAGGATGCCGGTTGACAAGCTGCCCATCCCACCAGCAGTGCCCCGCCAGGCTAGCCCCCCACCCCGCGATGCCCCTCCCCCCACACCTGGACGTGCGGGGCTTGCGGTAGATGAAGTTGGCCAGCAGGTGGGGCATGAACATGCTGGGAGGGACGAGGGGGGTGGGTGGGTGGGAGGGCAATACTGAGGGGCCGAGCATAGCATCCCCGTCTCAGCTCTTCCCCTTGTCCCGCTCCCTTTCCCCCGACCACCCCCCAGCCCCCCCACCCGAAGCACACGGGGTCCAGCAGCGCCAGCGACTGCAGCCGCCCCGGGTGCAGCTGAGCCAGGCGGGAGGCCACAAAGGTGCCGTACGAGTGGGCCACCACGGCGGCCTGGGGGGGGCGAAGTGAGGGGGGGGAGGGAGGAGGCGGGAGGTGAGGTGAGGTGTGTCTGTGGGGGGGGGGACGGCGGGTGGAATAAACTCTGCTCACTTAACCCCCTCCTGCCCTGACCTACCGCAAACCAAACCTAACCCCGGGCACTTTTTCCCCTCCCCCCTCCCCCTGCTCCATCCCACCTGTCCCACGCCCAGGCGGTCGAGTAGGGCCACCGCCGAGTGTGCCACCTGGTGGGGGGGAGGGGGGGAGATGGGGTGGGGAGAGACGTGTTAGGGGTCGTGTTGGGGGTGGTGGGGGTGGTGGGATAGACAGATAGAGCACTGCACGCTTGAGCAACACACCCGGCTTACAAGCAAGGAGCACACCAGAGCACAAAAGCGGCACAGGTGAGACACAGCCCAGCACACCGACGGAGCGCATGCTGCCGCACCTGGTCTGCGGTGGGGATGATGGAGCAGAGGCGCATGGACACGTGCTTGTACTCCACAGCCACCAGGGGCAAGCCGGAGGCCAGCAGGCAGCTGGGGGGGGGAGGGAAAGGGAGGTCAGGTGGTGCGGCCGTGAGGGCGAGGGTGGGTGGCCGCGGCGAGTGAGTGAGAAGGGCCAGGCAGGCAGGGAGGCACGCACTGACAGGCGCATGTACAGCCGCAGAAACCAGAAAGGCATGTATGCGCGCAACCCCGCCTCGCAACCAGCCTCGAAAACCACTCGGGAAACTCGCGCTCTCGCACCCACCGGATGAGGTTGGTGTACGGCAGCAGGCCGACGCCCACCCCATGCAGCAGCAGCACGGGGGCCGGGCCCTCCTCGCCGCTAGCCTCGCTGGCCTTCTCCTCCTGAGGCTCCGGCTGGTGCACCCCTACCGGTACCCGGCCCTGGCCCTGATCAGCTCCGCCGCCGCTGCTGCCGCTGCCGCTGCGGCTGCGGTGGCTGTCGTGGCTGGGCCGAGCGGGGGTGTGGGCGCCGCTGCCGCTGCCGCCGTCGGAGGAAGGGGCCGCGGAGCCGGAGGCCGGGCCGGCGGAGCAGTCGGAGACGGAGGAGGAGCAGGAGCCGTAGCGGGAGGGGCAGGCGAAGACCAGCGGCACGGCCTCGTCGCCAGCACCAGAAGTGTCAGGGGCAGGGGCAAGGAGATCGGGGCCGAAGCTGGTGTCACTGACGGCGGCGGCGGCCTTGCGGCCCTGCTGCTCCCGCCGCCGCAGCTGCCTTGCTGCCGAGGGCGTGGGCGGTGCGGGCTCCTGCTCCCCCGCCTTGTCACTGACACGACGAACCGTGGTGTGGGTGGTTGTGGCCACGCCTCCCGTTGGCGTCGGCTGCTGCTGCAACTGCTGCTTGGCGGCGCCACGGGGTGGCCTGAGGCCGGCTGTGGCGACCAGCATGCCGGAGGCGGGGTCGATGTGGAGGGAGCAGCCCAGGGCCAGTAGGATGACCTGAGGGGAGGAGGGGAGTTGAGGTCCATCCATACGTCTCTGCGTTCGCCTCTACGGTCCCCATGGCCCTCCATGAACATTTCCCCCACCCAACCCCGCCGTGTTCAGCAGCGCCAGGCCACTCACGGCCCTCCATTACCCCCTCCCAAGGCCACCGCCCCTGCCCCTATGCCTCCCTTAAGGCCACCGCCCGCATTGCATTGACCCCACAGCAGCGCCAGGCCCTCCACCGCCCCTGCCTCTATACCTCTCCAACCCGCTCCGTCCCCCGCCCCAACCCCCCCCCCCCGCCCGCCCCCCGCGCCCGCCTCCCACACCCAATTCCACCCATCCCCCCACCTTGTTCAGCAGCGCCAGGCCCTCCATGGCCAGGTAGAAGGTGAGGGGGCGGTAGATGGTGCGGAGGGGCTCCCACAGGTGGAACATGCAGCGCAGGCCGGGCTGGGGGGGGGAGGGGTTGAAACGGGGGAGGGCGGGTGCAGGCAGGCGGCCGGTGAGCCAGGGAAGAAGATCAGGAGGGCGGGAGGCCGGGCTGTAGGGCACAGGTGTGCGGGGGGCGGGGCGGGGGGCGGGGGGCGGGGGGCGGGTGTTCAGGGAGAAAGGGTTCCGATCAGCGATGCCGCAGCTGGGCAGCAGCTGCTGCCCCACCCTCAGCACCTGCGGTGGGGGGCACCGCGCTGCGCGCTCGACCCCCCCCCCGCCCCCCCCCTCTCCCCGCCCCACCTGGTGCCCGGGCGGCAGAGCGATGCGGAAGGAGCACTCCAGGGCAGCCACGCAGCGGGCCAGCAGCGGGCCCTGCCCGGCGGCCTCCATGTCGGACCTGGGGTGGGGGAGGGGGGCAACGGAGGAGGGGGAGAGCGTTGCTCGCGATGACTGGCGCAGCACAAAGCATGCTTAGGGAGTGGGGGCGAGACTGCAGCGTCCTGGTGACAGGCGGGACGGCCAAGCAATAAGACGCCCCCAAAACCTGGGGACCTGGGGAGGGGGGTTAGGGTGAAGCGGAGGTGGGGGGAGCGGCGGACAGAGGTAGGACCACACGTCACTCGGGTGGCGCCAAGTGCATGCAGTGCCCTGATTGTGGTACTCCGGTACCAGCAGTGCCAACAGCAACCCAAGTACCCCCTGATCGTGCTGCTACCGCTGCTACCGCGCTGCGGTCCCGTGCCGTACGCTGCCGTACCTGCTCATGTACCAGAAGCCGTACGCGATGAGGTCGGCCACGTTGCCCCTCCGGATGAGGCGGTAGTCCGCCCCGCAGAACCATGTGGACAGGTACACGCGGGCGTCGATCTTGTCGGAGAAGAACTGGCACACCTGGGGGATGGGGGGGGCGGGGGCGAGGGGAGACGTAACAGGAGGGAGTAGGGGGTAGAAGGAGGGAGGGGGAAGGGGAGAAAGAGAGTGGAGTGGGCCGCTGAGGATGGCATGTACCGGAGACACTGTGCCGTGACAAGCGGCCTCCTCCGCAGCCCCCTCCCCCTGCCCCCGGCCCCCACCTGCAGCAGGCGGTTGAAGGCAGTGAGGGCGTCGTGGTTGGAGGGGGCGTGGCGGGCGGGCTGCTCATTGAGGGCGGCGTACCTGCAGCACGAGGAGAAAGGGGTCAGGAGGTGGGAGAGCTGGGGTAAATGCGGTGAAGACCCGCGCCTCAATGGCCCGCACTGACACCCACCCATAACCTCAGTCAAGGGAGCCAAGACTCAGCTCCCCCTGCACAGCCTCCTCACCGCCGGCGGTAGAACAGCAGGAAGCCCGCCTCCGCCGCCGCCGTCAGCACCAGCAGGTGCCAGCCGCCCACGGCCGCTGCCAGCCGCCAGCCTACCGCCGCCGCCAGCGCCAGCGCCGCCGCCACCGCCGCCAGCGCGCGGACCCCCAGCACCAGGGCGCGGCGGTTGTAGCCGGGGGGCAGCTGCGCCAGGCTTGCGACAGGGTCGGCAGGGGCCGTCTGGAGCACGGTCTGCGGTCGGAAGTCCTCGCCATAGCTGCGGAACTTGGCGTTGCCGAAGACGCTGCTGGGGTTGCCGCCGCCGTCGTCGACGCCCCTGGCGGCGCTGATGTCACGCGCGACGTCACTTGCGTCAGAGGCGGCGGCTGCGAAGGCGTTCGCAACGTTGCCGCGGCCGTCGCGGTCGCTGGCCGCACAGCTCCCCCCGGGGTCTAGGGCGTGGAGCGCGGGCGCGCTGGGGGAGCGATGGCTGGAAGCGCGGCGCGGCGGGCCGCTGCCCGGCGCGGCCGTGCCGACTGACAGGGGAGTCATCGCCCGGGCTGTAGCGGAGGCGAAGTTCGCCTGCTCGCCGTTCGCCTGGGTAGCACAGGTTGTGCAGGTCGGACTACGGCGCGAAGCCGATTTGGAGGTGCAGTCGGGAAAGCTGCGCTCGAGGTGTTGCTAGAAGAGTTGGCGTGGGTCGAAGTCGGCTTGCGTGCGGTCTCTGCAAGCGGTGCGCTCGCGCTCGCTCGCTGTGTTGCGCGCGTTCAATTGCTGTAAGCTGCGGGTTGCCTGTACTCAACCTTGGGCGATGCGCACAAGCGCATAAAGCTGCAACGAGAGCCGCGGCCCGGCATAACCCTTTGCGCGCTTGAGCGCCGGCCATCCGTCACCGCGCCGCTGACAGGGCTTTGCGCTGAGAGCGGCCTGCCAACGGCCCCGCAGCGACAGCGGCTTCCCACCGGCCTGCGGCAGCGGGCGGGAAGCGGCCTGAGTAAGGAGACCGAGCGCGGGCCGCGGACCCCTGGGTCGGATCGCGCCCAGGCCCCATGCTGGCGGCTGCCGGCGCTTCCTCTCCTCGCCTTCCTGCCTCCCGCCCCCCATGTCCTCCCTTCCGCTTGCTCCCCCCTCAGACAGGCTCGCGTTTGCCGCGAGCCCACCTCCCGTGGCTCGCGCCGGCAAGGCGGCGGGTACGCACGGGTGCCCGCCATTGCCTGCCATTGCCATTGCGCACCCCGCTCACCCGAGGGTCCATATGACTGCTGTCGGATGCCCACCGCTGCCCTCCCTCACCCGGGAGGCGAAAGTGCCTGTGGGAGCATACGCTTGAGCCTGTGGGGGGTGAACGGGCGGGAGCGTGGGGCACAGCGTTGGTCTTCCTTCTGCCCTTCGCCGTCTCCCCTCAGCTGTCTCTAGCATTCCTACGGCTCCTTCCTAGTTAACTGAGCCTCGTTGGCTTGCGGGCGTGAGCTCCAGGACCTCAGCCTTGTTGGCATGCGTCTTAGACAGGCCCAGGTTTGCCGCGAGCCTCTGGTTAGCTCACCCCCGATCCGTATGGCCGCGGTTGGCCGCCCACGGCTGCCCCCGCGCTTCCCCCTCATCCTCCAGGGGTTTGACGGACGGGAGGCGACCGTGCCCGAGGGGGCTGAACGGGTGAACGGGCCGGGGGCGTCGGGCACAGCGGTCCTTCTTTTACCCTTCCCCTCAGCAGATCTAGCTTACCGATGCAGTAACCAGAGCAGCAGCCGTAGCAGTCCCAGGGCTCCTCAGCGTGAGCTGTCAGGCGAGCTGTCCCTCCGCACTCTCGATGACGACGCGCAATCTTTCAGGTCTTTTTATGCATATCATAACATGCCCTACGCCTTTTTGGCTCGCGGGCTCCAGGGACCTCAGCCTTAATGGCATGCGCGGGCGTTGGACAAGCTGTTTGGAGCAAACTAGCCTACTCCTGCCGTGCCGGATTGATCAGTTTCGAGCTGAAGCGGAGCGAGCAGCATAGTGCTGCTGCAAGCGTGGTCGCTGGAACAGGCATATCCGACGTTGTGCGCGTGTTTCCACATTCTGGGAGCAGGATTAGCCTACTGCACATGAAAGGAGCCTTTATGATGTATGGACCCCAGGGGCAACAAGGAGTCCCAACGAGGAGTCTCTTGGCACGTACCCCACCCCTGCTGAGCTCCCGCCTCCCGGCCCCTAGATGGAGGAGTGTGGAAACGGAGGAGTGAGACGTCGGTCGCTCTGCCCTCATTGACCTAAGCCTCCGCTGCAGTCCCCCGGATTGCTCACAAGGCCGACATACTTACATTGACTTGACAGAGCCACGCCGCAGCCGCGACGACATGTGCCGCTGAACACCTGCGACGCGTTACACCACCCACTGTCCAGGTACTCCCTACCATAGCCTAAGTAGCTTTGTTGCTAGCAAGCCACCTCATAGCGTCCACGCGCTCGCTTTGGTAGATCTTTGCCATCCCGCCATCGCGTGGCACCTCGCGGCACGCCGAAGACCTTGGTAGCTCAAGCGCACGCGCTTCAGGTAAGGCGGTGAGCGGACCTGGCTTCCGTGAAGTCGTGACGGGCCGTGTGGTATAAAAAACCTCCGTGAGGCGCGGCGACCTTGGCTCACATCCCCGCACCATCCTTCACACCCGCACGCTCCCCCCGACCTCGCGCAGGCCCCTGTCCCGGGCTCCCACCCTGCCGCCCCCATGAACTCAGCCGCTATCCAGCAGAGTACCCCGGGCGGCTATACCTTCGGGGAAGTCCTGCACGTCCTCCCCAGCGCTGCTCGGCAGGGCCTTGCGGATGCGCCTACCCAACGCTCGGCTCTCGTGCCCAGCGCCCGGCTCTCCTGCCGTGCGCTCCGTGACTTGATCGACCTCCAGCGGGTCAAGACCAAGGCCAACCTTCACAAGCTCTCGCCCGCTGACTTAATGGCCTTGTCCCAGGAGCGCCGCTGGCTGCGCCGCTGGCCGCGCTGCACCAGGGTCACCCGCTACTACGACACCGCAACCCATGGTGCCTTGGCCGCACCCTTCCTCACGGCCCCCCCGGAGGCCTGCCAGCGGGTCACGGAGCTGGCAGTACGCTTCACAGAAGAGGACGTCTGCACCCCGCGTCTTCCCGGCATCACGGTGCTAGCTCTCCTGTTGCGGCTGCCGTACCTTTCCACGCTGGTGCTCGACGGCGACGGCCCGGCCCCCGACAGCCCCCTCGAGCATCCCCTGACCAAGCTAGCCCTCTCGTCTCTTCCTCTCCTGACTGAGCTCAGGACCAGCTGGGACATCCTTTCATGTATAACTCAACGCCTTTCAAGTCAGCTGACGCGGCTTGAGTTGGACGCCCTGAACAGCCCCCACCGGCCTTCGATGGATGAGATCGTGGCGGCTCTCGCCGGGATGACAGCGGCGCGGGAGCTTGAGATCTCTGCTCTCTCCAACTACGCCAAGCCCTTCACCCCAGCGGAAGCCCGGGAGCTTCTGGACGCGGTGCCGCCGTCGCTTACGAGCCTGCGCCTGTGTGGAATCGGCACGGAGCCCTCCGATCTGTTCTTCAGGTACTCCGGAGGCCTCTTCGACACCGTGTTCTCGAACGCCTCTGGGCCGTATAGCGAGGTTGCTTCCTTTCTTGCCATCGTCGTATTACCGAGCCGAGCGCTGGGCCCACGGCTCAGCCTGCTGACGCTCTTTGGCCTTGACGTGGAGGCTCTGGCTCCCGATCCCGGCCCCGCCGCTGGACTGCTGGCGCGCTGCGCCAAGGTGGAGCTCCATACGCTGCGGCTAGCGGCAGGCGGCAGCGCGGCAGCTGCACTGATGCTTATCAGCAAACTCGGCCTGCCTCAGTCTGTTGAGTGGACTGGTCCCGTGTGGGTGGCGGGAAAGCTCACGCTGACACAGTCAAAGCTGGGCGCAGCTGCGCAGTGCCCGACACTTCCACCGCCGATGGTACTTGAGCGCGCTGTGCAACGGGTATACACTCTCACCAGCGCGCCCACCTGATGCCTGCTCCTCCACGGTCCCTTCATGCGAGGCCTGGTCACCATGCCGGCAGCCCTTGACGCCACCCTTCAACACCTCAGCAACGCGGCGGCCTGCAGCCGTCCACACTTTGTTTACTGCTGTCAGATGTTTCCCGCCGCTGGCGCTGTCGTCTTACAATGCAGCTCCGTGCAGGCCGCTGTGGCGGTGGCGGCAGCGGCCCGGCGACTGGCGGCAGCGGCCGGCGGCAGCGGTGGCGGGGCGAGCGGTGGAGATGGGGGCGGCGGTGCCATGCTCGCGGTCCTTCACATCGATCACCAACTGACTGCTGGCAGTCTCAAGGTGGGTGTTGGGACGGGCTTGTTGGTAACAGCGGTCTTGAGGGATCAGCGTCCGCTACTTGCTCTGCAAAGGCCAGGGGCGTGCGGTTTGAGAGGGGCCCTCGTAGCACGACGACCAGCGGTCTGAGTGGGCACATGCAATGGCTGAAGGGGCACTTAGCTTGGTGGCGTAAGACAGAGCCAGCCTGGCCAAGACCTCTCAATTCTCCATGCCTCCGCTGCTATCCTGGCTATCCCCTGTCCTGCAGGTTCTGCAAGCGCTGTGGGACGGCGAGGAGGAGAGTGAGGGCGCAGGCGTTGGCCCTCGCACCGACTTGGGCGCAGCAAGCGGAGGCGGAGGCGGTGTCGTTCACGGAGGCGGCAGCCCTCCAAGCCAGCTTGAGTGCGTGCGTTGCCTGCTGGAGACGTGGGAGGCTGCCGGGCTGGACCAAGCCGCTCCCGCAGCCGTCCGGCTGAGTCCATCCAGGGATCACCGGTCAGGTTCGGGGGGAGTACCGGTAGGCGGGTAGCTCGCGGTGCAGAGTGCATGAGGGTGTGCGCAAAGTGGAGCTGATGCTAAGCGTCTCATAGGTGTACAGGCGGGCGATAGCGGCAGGCGGGCAAGGCGTGTGATGCCGGCGCTTGCTGCAATCGCGTGGACTCAGCCTTGTGCAGCACTCAAGCTGCAAGGCACCACGCCAGCACCAAGCTAGCGGGTTGAGAGAGGCCTAGACCTGCAGTGCTCAGGCGGTCAAGGTGCACAGCGCACGCATCAGTGGATACGTGGGACCTCGTGGTGTACAGTAGCTGGTGGGCTGGATGAGGGCAGGTGAGCGAAGGCCGGGCAAGCAGACCACGCGACAGATTCACCCCGTAGCAGGTCGTGCAAGCTAGGCTGCTAGGCTAATAGTTTGCAGCGGAGCAAACGGGTCTCGAGGCGTGGCGCATGTGGGCGGGGGCAGGGCGGGGGTAGCGGGGGTCTGGACAACAGTGGGGGATGCTGCGACGGCTTGCTGCGCCTGTGGATACCGGTACGGTATGTAGCCATGGCAACGGCATGTCTGTGGTCAGGTTCAGGGGGAGGCATCAAGAGGAGGAGTCCCAGCATGTTCAGGTCAGCTAGGTTGCAAGGGTGCAGATGAGCAGACGGGCCAGGGCTGGGCGTGGCGCAGGCGGCGCAGGCGGGCGTGGGGCAGCGGGTGGGGTCGGGGACGCGAATGTGATCGGGCACGCGGAGGCCGGAGGGCCTCGGTCGCCCCTCAATGCTGTTCCTCGACATACATATACTTTCTGTGCATCCACAACCTTTCCGATCTTTTGCTTCGCTGTGTGCTGTAGCGCCTGTGGCCCGAGAATTGCCGGCTGAGTTACCGTCGCTTTAATCCTCGAGACCGGGCGCTCAATCAACCAGCTAAGGTATACAATCACTTCGCACAGCTTAAGATGACGTGCAACGCCTTGCCAGGGCAGAAGGCCACTTTCCCGCCATTTAATGGCATCAGTCGGGAAGGCGTGGGCGCGGGGCTCGTGGGCCAGCAGCAAGACCTCAGTACAACTGAGAGTTCCAGAGGCTTAGAGGCAGGGGATTGGTCGTTGGTCCCCGACGCCATTGACTTCGGTCCACACCATCCTCATCGCCCCGCCCGGACCCCTGCCCTCCCGCAGGTCGTGACATCCACCCGCAGTTCACCCCGCCTCGCGCCCCCATGGACCTCGGACCGCTACAGCAGAGCACCCGCAGCAGCTGCTCCTTCGGGGACGTGCTGCGCATCCTTCCTAGCACTGCTCGGGAGGTCCTGGTGGCTGCGCTGAAGTGCGACTCCAGCCTGCCCGACGCCCGGCTCTCGTGCCGCACGCTGCGAGACCTGATCGACCTTCAGCAGACGGGACTGACCGTCCGCACAGACTTGGTATCGCAGCATGAGCTCACGGTGCTGTGCCAGGACGGCCATTGGCTGCGCCGCTGGCCGCGCTGCACCCAAGTCTACGTCTCCGTGGATGGTGACACCACGGACGCCCTGGCCATGCCCTTCCTCACTGCACCTGCGGAGGCCTGCCAACGCATCACGGACATTACCGTGAGCACCAAGGACAGCGATACGACCCTGCCCGGGAAAGACCTCCTGGCGCTCTTCAGCCGCCTGTGCCCGGGCTGTGCAAGCTCGTGCTGTCGGCAATCGCGCCAGACGAGCAAGACGACGCCCTCGGCTTCCGCTTCTTGACTCTGGCCCTCTCCATGCTTCCCCGCCTGACGGACCTCACGGCTGACTGGAGCTACCTGCCCTGCATTCCCAGCGGCCTGGCGGGGCAGCTCACGCGGCTCGAGCTGACCTCAATAGACGGCTCAGAGCGGGCCCACGCGGCTGACGTGGCTGCGGCCCTCGCCGGCATGACGGCCCTTCAGGAGCTGTCGCTTGAAACAGAATACACAAACGCCACGAATCTTACGCCGGCGGACGTCGTGGAGATCCTGGATGCGGTGCCGCCGTCGCTCACCAGCATGAGCATAGCCCCAATCAAGGCCGACCCAGATGCTCCGGAACCCTTCTCGCTCTGGGCCGCCTTCGCCAACGGCCGCCTCGACACCATCCGTATTGACAGTCCAGGGCCAACGCCTTACGGGCAGGTCGCTGCTGTGCTGGCCGCCGCGGTCCTGCCGAGCCGCGCCCTGGGCCCGCGGCTGAGCCTGCTGGAGCTGAGCGACTGCACCGCGGAGGAGTCCCTGCCCGACCCAGATCACGACCCGGCCGCCGACCTTTTGGCGCGCTGCGCCAAGGTTACGCTCGGCACGCTGACCGGCGGCGGCCACGCAAGCCCGGCGTCCGGCATGCTGCTGGTGCGCAAGCTGGGCGTGCCCGAGTCCGTCGCCTGGCACGTTGCCAGCGATGTGTGGGCCGAGGTGCAGCTCACCCCGCCCAAGCCCGGGCTCGCTACCAGGCCCCTCACGCTCACGCCGGCGGCGGTGGTGGAGCGGGCGGTAGCGCGCATGGCTGCCTCCCCAGCCGAGCCCGGATGCGCCTCGACCGTGCTCCTCCGCGGGCCCTTCATCCGAGGCCTGGTGGTGGTACCGGCGGCGCTTCACGTCACCCTTCAGAGCCTCAGCGCCGCAGCGGGCTTCAACAGCAGCCACTACATCGTGCGGTACGAGGCTCTGGCCTCCGCCGGCGCTGTCGTTCTGCAATGCAGCTCCACCGTGGCGGCCGAGGCGGCGGTGGCAGCGGCGGGGCGGCTGGCGGCAGCGGCCGGCGGTGGCGGTGGTGTGGCGAGCGCCGACATCGGTGGTGACGGGGCCGTGCTCCAGGCCGTGTGTACCCGCCTGCATCTCAGCACAGCTCTCGATCAGGTGCGATTGCAGGGCTGAGGGGAGCGGGAGGGTTGGAGAGGCAGCCGACAGGACATCAGGGCATGACGCGCGTTGGTATGAAAAGGCTTACGTGCCACTCACTCCAAGAGGTCAACGTTGGCTATGTGGATGTGCACCTTCCTTCCAATCGCATGGCACACGAGTACACCTTCGCCCGCCCTCAGCCCTCACTTGTCCTTAGGCCCAGCTCTCTCACCCTGTGGTTCTTGCCGTCAACCAATGCCACAGGTCCTACAGCCGCTGTGGGACGGCAAGGACGGCGAGGGTGAGGGCGCGGCCGGCAGCGCTGGGGCCGAGGCGGGAGCGCCCGGCGGCGGGGGTGGAGGCGGCAGCGCTGCGAGCGAGCTGGAGCGCGTGCGGAGCCTGCTGGAGACGTGTCACGGGCTGAGGATGGTCATCATCAGCGCTTCCTAGTGTGGACCGGCGGCATGGGAGATACGGGGTCACAAGCCGACGTGACGTGAGGCGGTAACTGTTGACCAAGATTATGTTTCGAGAGGTGTATGGTGTTGACCGTGCCGGTGACTGCTCGTTTATGAATCCGTAACTGGTTGCTTGTTTCTCGTTTGTCTGCTGACATGCATTGGCTCGAAGGGGCGACTGTGAGGATTTGGGTTGGTTCTGGAGGCAGGGCTTAGGTATGTACGGGGCGTACAGCTAGCGCACGGGCGTGCGGCCGTAAAGGGACACCGACGGAGGCATGGATCTCGGGCCTGGGCCCTCGAACGCGCTGCAGTCCAGGCTCCATTGAAGTGAAAGGTGGGGTGTGTCCATGACCGCGTGGGGTGCCGAGCCTCGGGCTCTGTACGGGAGGAGAGGGCGGGTGTGGCAAGGGGAGATGTGACGGATGGGGGCTGATGCGTGCATCAGCCAATGTATATAACACACTGCCTTTTATTGCATACGATACATTCACTGTTTTGGCGCGTGCTGCGTACAACCGCATAACCTTGCGGCGAGGGGCCTTGACTGGCCATGGGCCTCCAGTTCGTGCCCCTGGGCGATGGGTAGAGTGGGTAGTGCGGTGGGGTAGTGTTGCGTCCGCGACCGCATCCCTGAGCTCAGTGGCGTTGCTCGCTGACTGCAGAAAATAGATGCGCTTTGGCGCCTCTGACGGGGCGGTGGGTGCAGGGGGGTGCTCCCAAGGTGCTGGGGCCGATAGGGGCTGTGGGGGCACGGAGCTGGCCCCACTGCCGGCAAAATGGCACTGTGCGGCATGCACTTTGTGAATACCGCAGCCTTTGGAATACATACAGCACACTCCGAGGGCCACAGCGTTTTCGTGCGGGGAGACACTAGGTGCGACGGCCTGCAATACGGTACTTCTGCGTGCAGTGGCGTGCAGCGCTGGGCATGAGCAGGGGAGCGTCTTCCCCGTTCACCCCTGGGCCTGAGGCGGAGCATGCGATGGCTAGGAGTGGCACCAGAGAGGAGAGAGATGAGTAGGTTTATGCGGCGGGTGCTTTCGGTATGGGTTTCGAGCCTCGACTGGAGGCGGGAGGTGAAGGCACGGTTGTGGCGCGAGCCTCGACTGGAGGGGGGAGGAGGGGACGGGCGGTGGAGGCACGCGAGGCCGGCACGAGATTGCGGAAGGCGGTGTCTGCCGCGCTGCGAGCTCTTCGAACTTGTACACACTAGAGCTGCCCTGCAGCTTCCTCCCCCCCAGTGGGACCGTGTGTCTGTTGTGCATCCTTTTCTGGCGGCTTCCGCGGAGGGCGAGGTGGTGTATCGCGGGCCGCTCTAGTGCGTTGTGTTTTGGCACGCTGTGCCCTGGCGTTGTTGGTGTTCGGCCTGTCCTGCGACTCTGACACTCTGGCATTCCTGGCTATCCATCGGCAGCTCCCGAACGATATCGGGGCATGCAGTGTGCGGTCTGGCACAATCAGGCCATTGCGAGTGGGTTGCGATCCCTCGCCACTGTAATCGCTGCTTCACACTAGACATTACACTTGTCCTGGTTCAGGTGCAGGGCTCGAGGCACGCAGAGACGCAAAGCAACCAAGCACGCAAAGCGACATGCGCCACACGGTTGCCACCCCACCCGCGACAAGCCACGGTAACGGGCCGTGCTCTGCGTGGATCATTGTAGGCCGGCTGCCCTGCTAGCTACCATAGCGGCTATGCGCTCGCGCCCAAGCAGATCCTTGCATCCCGCTTTCTCGGCTTCACGGCGCGCCTGGAGACCAGCGAGACAGCAGCACCGGTTCAGGTAGGAAGAGGACCAGATCCTCGCCCGCGTGAAGCGTGGGGGCCGTGGCTTACATCCGGCACCATCCTTGACGGACCTGGCCGGCACGCTCCCCCGACCTCGCGCAGGCCCGTGTACCTAGCCTCCGCGCCCCACCGCAACCATGGACCTCGAACCTGCCCAGCAGAGTGTCACGGATGGCTGCTGTCTGGCGGACGCTCTGCACGTCCTCTCCAGCGATGCCCGTGATAGCCTGGTGGCTGCGCTAAGGAGCGGCTCCAGCCTACGCAACGCCCGGCTCGCGTGCCGCGCTCTGCGTGACCTGATCGACTTCCAGCAGACAGCAGTGAAGATGGACACGTTCTCTATGCCGTACGCTGACCTCGTGGCGCTAAGCCGAGAGGGCCGCTGGCTGCGCCGCTGGCCCCGTTGCACCAAGGTCGCCATCGTCGTTGACGACGAGGATATGGGTGCCCTGGCCGTGCCCTTCCTCGCCGCACCCTTGGAGGCCTGCCAGCGGATCACGGAGCTCACGGTCAACACCACCGAGACCGGTATTGCTCTGCCCGGCAATGACTTCCTCGCACTCGTCAGCCGCCTACCCGGGCTGTGCACGCTGGTGCTATCCGCAACAGCGCCAGACGAGGACGACACTCCCCTCGATTTTCACCTGACGGAGCTGGGCCTCTCCATGTTGCCCCGCCTGACGGACCTCACGGCGGACTGGGGCTACCTGACATGCATTCCCAGCGGCCTGGCGGGGCAGCTGACGAGGCTCGAGCTGACCGCGACGAGTCCCGGTTCGCCCTACCGGCTCCCAGCGGCCGAGGTGGCTGCGGCTCTACCCGGAATGACGTCTCTTCGTGAGCTGGTCCTCTCCGCAGACGCTGCGATCCCCCTAGGGCCGGCAGAAATCCTGGAGCTGCTGAACGCGGCTCCGCCGTCGGTAGCGCGCGTGCAGTTTGACACAGTTGAGGCCGAGGGCGTGTCGCTCCGCTGCACCTTCAACAACAGCGTCCTCGACTCGGTCCACGTCAGCACCTCACCCGACGGACCCGAACGTGACACGGGGGCGTGGCCACGGACCTACGCAAGCGTCGCTGCGCTGCTTGCCGCTGCGGTTCTGCCCAGTCGCGTGCTGGGCCCACGGCTGAGCCTGCTCAGCTTCTCCCAACTACTGGTCACTGACAGTCAGCTGCCAGACCCCGACCCCGCCGGCGCGCTGCTGGCGCGCTGCGCCAGAGTGGAGGCCGGGGCCTTGAGGGGGGGCGACCGGACGCTGCAGGCGATGCCGCTGATTCGCAAGCTCGGCCTCCCCCGGTCTCTCGATTGGGACGCCGGCCGGGGCTTGCGGGCGACAGTCACGCTCACGCAGCCGAAACAGGGCTCAGCTGCGGGGTGCACGGTGTTGCACATGGGGGCGGCCGTGAGGAGGGTCGTGCAGCGCATGGCTTCATCGGCGGGCGCTCCTGGCTCCATCCTGCTGCTCCGGGGCCCCTTCATCCGAGGCCTCTCCGCGGTTCCCGCGTGTCTCGCAGCCATCCTGCAAAGCCTCGGCCGCGACAAGGCGAGGCTGTCACCCTTTCCGGGCATGCTCTGCAGCCGGCGGGCGCTGCCGTCGGCCGGGGCCGCGGTGCTCAGTTACCACGCGCCTGAGGTGGCGGCGGCGGCGGCGGCAGATGCGCGGCGGCTGGCGGAGGCGGCCAGCGGGGGGCCCGAGTCCGCTGGCTTGGTACTGCTCGAGGTCCTGTGCCCGAGCCTTCCCCTGGAAGCCGCCATCCAACAGGTGGGCGGTGCAGTGGCAAGGCCTGAAGGCTACTGGGAGGGCCGGCTTTGTATGGCAAGGCCGCTTTGTGTATGGCTCTGACAGCAGGGGGCGAGGGGTACCGGCCCGTACATGAAGGCCGTTGGAGCTGCTGGCATTCTTGACCCACCTTGACCCGCCCATCCACCCCATCCGCAGGAGCTGCAGGCGCTGTGGGACGGCGACGTGGACGGCGAGGAGGGGGGCGTGGGCGCGACGACTGAGGCGAAGGAGAAGGCCGATGTGGGCGGAGGCGCTGGGGCCGAGGCGGGAGCGGCCAGCGGTGGCGAAGGCGGCAGCAGCGGTGGCGGAGGCGGCAGCAGCGGTGGCGGAGGCGGCAGCAGCGGTGGCGGAGGCGGCAGCAGCGGTGGCGGAGGCGGCAGCAGCGGTGGCGGAGGCAGCAGCAGCGGTGGCGGAGGGGGCAGCAGCGGTGGCGGAGGCAGCAGCAGCGGTGGCGGAGGCGGCAGCGGGCCCATGTCCGAGCTGGGCCGCGTGCAGTGGCTACTGGAGACGTGGGACCGGCTGGTGGGCTGGGTACTGGATGTGGATGTCGGGGCCTGACTTTGTGGTTAGACCGGCCCGCTGGCCCGCCCGGCCCCGGGTATGCCGTGGTCGATGTTGCTTCAGGTGCAGAAACACAGGGACACGGAGCGCCCGAGCTGAGCGCCTGCAACCAGTTGCACCGATTCTAGCAACGCGCGTAGAAGGTCCTTGCATCCCGCCGTCGCGGCACTTCGCTGCACGCTATGGGAGTCCACTGCGTACGCATGAGTGGAAGCCAGGTTTACGGGTAGCTTGGTGGGCAGACGTTGGGGTATGCAGGAGCGGCTGGGCGGGGCGAGCAGGCAAGACAGGCTCACCCGTAGCTGGTCACAGGAGCGGACGGTGGGAGAGGTGGGAGGGTGGGGAGGGAAGGCAGCCAGGGGGCACTAATGGGGCGAGTCGAGGGGCTGGCGAGCAGCTGCGCCTGTGGATATGAGACTGAGCCCGTGAGGATGTCTGTGTTCTGGGTCAGGGGCAGCTTCAAGAGGGCCGCAATGGAGAGCGGACGAGTTCTTTGCAAGGTTGTGTTGTTCAAGCTGGGCTGAAAGGGTGCAGTGGAGTAGACAGGCCACAGCTGGGCGTCGCGTGCGGGCGTGGGGCGGCGAGGTCGGGACGCCGGAGCGGCCGGACGCGTTTGTGATTGGGCACGCGGAGGGTCTCGGTCCGTTGGTTGGTCGGGAGGCGCGCCCCTATCCTAGACATACACATATATCCTGTACACGAGCAGCCAACACGCCAGCAGCTGTGCCCCGATCCGGTCGCAACCACTCCCGCTCCACCAAATCCTTGAGAAGGGGCGCTATACTAACGTCCTAAGGTGAGATATTGCGCTGCAAAGCTCAGGGATGGCGTGCATCGCCTTGTCAGGCATAACGGCGCTTTCCCGCCATTTCTCGGGCATTAGTCGGGGAGGCGTTGGCGCGAGGCTCGCGGGCCAGCAGCAACGCCCTAGTGCATCTTAGACAAAGGCTAATAGGGGATTAGTCGTTGGTCCCGACTCCGTTGACTTCGGTCCACACCATCCTCATCGCCCCGCACGGCCCACCGCCCTCCCGCAGGTCGCCATCTCCACCCTCCTCTCAACCCTCCCTGCGCCCATGGACGTCGGACCACTTCAGCAAAGCGCCCGCAGCGGCTGCTCCTTCGGTGACGTGCTGCACATCCTCCCCAGCGCTGCTCGGGAGGTCCTGGTGGCTGCGCTCAAGAGCCACTCGAGCCTACAAGACGCTCGGCTCTCATGCCAAGTGCTGCGGGACCTGATTGACTTCCAGCAGACAAAACTGACCATCTGCACCGGCTGGGTATCATACGGTGACCTCCTGGCGCTGTGCCAGGAGGGCCGCTGGCTGCGCCGCTGGCCGCGGTGCACCCAAGTCGACCTCACCGTAGACATTCACTCCAGAGATGCGCTAACCGTGCCCTTCCTCGCCGCGCCCCCGGAGGCCTGCCAGCGTATCACGGCGCTCACCGTCAGCACGTCCGAGAGTGGTTACGGTCTGCCTGGGAAAGATCTCCTGGCGCTCCTCAGCCGCCTGCCCGGACTGAGCACGCTGGTGCTGTCCGCGATCGCTCCAGACGTGCAGGACGATCCCCTCGGGTTCCGCCTGATGACTCTGGCGCTCTCCATGCTTCCCCGCTTGACGAACCTCACGGCTGACTGGACCTACCTGCCGTGCATTCCCAGCAGCCTGGCGGGGCAGCTGACGCGGCTCGAGCTGACCTCGGTAGACAGCTCCGACCGCCCCCCGGTGGCCGAGGTGGTGGCGGCGCTGCCCGGGCTGACGGCACTCCAGGAGCTGTCGCTCGACAGCGAAGGCGCCGGGGCCTTCTCGCCGGCGGAAGTCCTGGAGTTCCTGGACTCGGCCCCGCCGTCGCTCAACAGCATGACCTTGGGCCCAATCAGGCCCTCCGCGGAAGCCTCGGAACCCTTCTCGTTCAGCGCCACCTTCGCCAACGGCCGCCTCGACACCATCCACGCCAACGGGCCATGGCCCATGTTGTACGCACAGGTCGCAGCCGTGCTCGCCGCCGCGGTCCTGCCGAGCCGCGCCCTGGGCCCGCGGCTGGGCCTGCTCAAGATCATCGACCTCGGCGCTGAGCAGGCCCTGCCCGACCCAGATCAGGACCCGGCCGCCGAGCTCCGGGCGCGCTGCGCCAAGGTTTCGCTCGGCAAGCTGACCGGAGGCGGCCACGCAACCGCAGCATCCGGCATGCTGCTGGTGCGCAAGTTCGGCGTGCCCGAGACCGTTAAGTGGCACGTTGCCAACAACGTGTGGGCCGAGGTGCAGCTCACCCCGCCCAAGCCCGGGCTCTTGACCAGGGCCTTCACGCTCACGACGGCGGCGGTGGTGGAGCGGGCGGTGGCGCGCATGGCTGCCTCCCCAGCCGAGCCCGGGCGCGCCTCGACCGTGCTCCTCTGGGGCCCCCTCCTGCAAGGCCTGGTGGTGGTACCGGCGGCGCTTAAAGCCACCATCCAGAGCCTCAGCGTCGCAGCGGCGTGCAACAGCGACCACTACATCATGCGGTATTATTCCGTGCTCTCAGCCGGGGCGGTCGTCCTCACCGGCAGCTCCGCCGAGGCGGCCGAGGCGGTGGTGGCAGCGGCAGGGCGGCTGGCGGCAGCGGCCGGCGGGGGCGGCGGCAGCGGGGCCGTGCTAGGGGCCATGTGCACCCGCCTGCACCTCAGCGCAGGGCTTAATCGGGTGCGGTTGTGGGGTTGGGGAGGTCGGGAGTCTGTGGGTTACAAAGGGTGCAGGCCGCCGCCGCCACAGCAGCCGATGGGGCGCGGCACGGGTGGCTGCTTGGCTCTGCACCGGGGGGCATGAACACACCTTGGGCGCCGCTGAGTTCTGACTTGTCTCCAGCCGCAGGTCTCTCACGCTTTACGCTCCGCCCTCATCCCCTGCGCAGGTCCTGCAGCCGCTGTGGGACGGCGAGGAGCAGGGCGAGGGCGAGGGCGCGGCCGTCAGCGCTGGGGCCGAGGCGGGAGCGGCCAGCGGCAGGGGTGGAGGCGGCAGCGCTGCGAGCGAGCTGGAGCGTGTGCGGAGCCTTCTGGAGACGTGTCACGGGCTGAGGATGGTCATCACGGAAGAGCGGCTGGAGAAGCCGCTGTAGACTTGAATCCGCCCTTGGTACCGCCTTCTAGGTGCCGGGCGAAACAACACATCAGCTGCACGACGGATGCTTGCTACTAGTTGCGGGTAGTGGGTCTGAAATAACGCTGGCGAACAAGGGTGTCTGTCCCTCCTCAGGACAGGGAAAAGGGCTGAGCCCCAAACCCCGCGAGGCCGGGCAGCACTGGGGCCGCGCAATCAAGCACTACGCCCCACAGCGCACGGACTGAACCCACGCCGCCTAACGGCGGCGGCTCATCCCAATAATGGGGTTGGGGCTGCTGGGGCTGACTGACTTTTTGGCATTACGCTAGGGCACGCATGAAGGGGTAGCTGGTAAGGAGCTTACCGGTATTGGATGGGGTGCTGGATTGGGTGTGCCCTAGTGGCAGCGCGCAAATGGTTGAGGGCTGGTGCTTGGGTATTGGGCGCTATTGAGGGAGATGTTCACTGTCAGGACAACATGGCCAAACAGGCCCGCAAGGCCTACAGATGGGTATGTTCTCGGTGGCATGGACACGTATGAGGGAAGCCGCCCAGTGGCCGGGCGGCCGAAAGCATGTGTTTGGGGTCCGGGGCTCTACCGCGACACGAGCTGTGGGGTTGGGGCGGGATTGCGGCACGATGCGTGGAGCGTCTCCCCTGGGCTTAAGAGAGAGCACACCAGTGGAGCTTAGAGAGGGGATTGGAGGCGGGGGCTTTTGTACTCGCAGGGTACGGAGGCGGGGGCACGGGGGTGGAAGTGTGGCCGGGGCGGGGAGGCCGTCGGCAGTCGGGGAGATCGCGATCTCAGCTAACTTAGTATGAACCCGGTGGCCTCCGCATACTGCAAACGGCATGCTCACTGTAATTCACGTGCTTCAGGTTAAAATACTGGGTCTCTCAATCCTCAACTACAGGGCGCGACGGGCCACACTAGTGGGCGGGGCCTACAGAAGGCGTTAGCAAGCTAGACTCTATGATTGCTGTCATGATAGCGCATGCGTGCTCAGGTTGGCACATGTCTGCATCGCCATCGCGCCATGGGGGCTCCTCGCGCCACGCCTGGAGACATTGAGACCTCTCCTACTGAGACAGCGCACTCAGGTAGAGCCAAAGTCCCCAATTCCGGCTGCGGCCTGGCCGTCGTGTGTGCGTCGGCCCACATCCCACACCATCCATCGCTCCCGCACGCTCCCCCGACATCGCGCAGGCCCCTTCTTTGAGCTCCCGTGCTCCCATGGACCTCGAGCCTGTCCAGAAGAGCGCTTCGGAAAGCTGCTCTCTCGCGGACGTGCTGCACGTCCTCTCCAGCGATGCCCGTGATGGCCTGGTGGATGCGCTCGGGAGCAACTCCAGCCTACGCAACGCCCGGCTCGCGTGCCGCGCTCTGCGTGACCTGATCGACTCCCAGCAGACAGCACTGACAGTGAACACATACACGGTCTCGTACGGTGACCTCGTGACGCTGTGCCATGACGGCCGCTGGCTGCGCCGCTGGCCACGCTGCACCAAACTTACCTTACTGATCGACGGTGGGGAGCTCGGTGCCCTGGCCGTGCCCTTCCTCGCTGCGCCCCTCGACGCCTGCCAGCGTATCACGGAGCTCGCCGTCAGCACCGAGGAGAGTGAGACTGCTCTGCCCGGGAGCCACGTCCTGGCGCTCGTCAGCCGCCTGCCCGGGCTGTGCAAGCTGGTGCTGTCTGCAACTGCGCCAGAGGAGGACGACAGTCCCCTCGAGTTCAGCTTGACCCAAATGGCGCTCTCCTCGCTACCCAGCCTCACGGACCTCACAGCCAACTGGACCTACCTGCCCTGCATTCCCGGCGGCCTGGCGGGGCAGCTGACGCGGCTCGAGCTGACCCCGGTAGACAGCTCGGACCGCCCCCCGGCGGCCAATGTGGCGGAGGCGCTGCCCGGCATGACTGCAGTCCGCGAGCTGGTCTTCGCCGCGAACGCTGTCGAGCCCTTCACACCAGCGGAAATCCTGGAGCTGCTGAACGCGGCGCCGCCGTCATTGACGCACATGCAGGTCAACACCGTCGAGGCCCGGGGCCTGTCGCTGAGGTTCACGTTCTCCAACAGCCTCCTCGACTCGGTCCATGTTGGCACGTCCTGGGCCAACAGTGACCATGCTGGCCCTCCGTGGGCGCCCAAGTACGCGGACGTCGCGGCCCGGCTAGCCGCTGCGGTCCTGCCAAGCCGCGCGCTGGGCCCGCGGCTGGGCCTGCTCAGCATCTCCCACCTGACCGTAAGCGGCTCCCTGCCAGACCCTGACCCCGCCGCCGCACTGCTGGCGCGCTGCGCTAAGGTGGAGCTGGGGGCCTTGAAGGGGTCTTCCAAAGGGTCTCCCAGGGGCGCAATCTCGCTAATGCGAAAGCTCGGCGTTCCCCGGTCGCTTGAGTGGGACGCCGGCCGGGGCTTATTGGCGACGGTCTCGTTGACGGAGCCCAAGCCCGGTGCTGACAAGCGGCGCCCTGTCCTGGAACTGAGGACTGTGGTGGAGAGCGTCGTGCAGCGGATGGCTTCATCGGCGGGCGCCCCCGACTCCATCCTGCTCCTCCGCGGCCCCTTCATGCGAGGCCTCTTGTCGGTCCCCGCGGGACTCCGACCCATCCTTCGGCACCTCATCTCGGCTCCGGGAGTAAGCCCGCCCCTCCGGACCGTCAGCTGTCGGGCGCTGCCCGCGGCGGGGGCTGTGGTGCTCGGTCTCCGCTTGCACAAGTCTCCGGCGGCGGCGGCTGAGGCGGCGCGGCGGCTGGCGGAAGCGGCCGGCGGCGGACCCGAAGCCGCCGGCGTGGTCATGCTCGAGGTCCTGTGCCCAAGCCTTCCCCTGGAAGCCGCCATCCAACAGGTGGGCGGTGTTCTGGCAATGTCTGAGGGCTCCTGGGAGGGCCGGCTTTGTATGGGAGTTAAGGCAAGGCCGCTTTCTATACGGCTCAGACAGCAGGGGCCGAGGATAGAGCAGGGGAGGAGCCGAGGGTGGACGAATGCAGTTGAGGGGGTTTGGGGCTTTGTTACCTTGCGCGTGCCGGGCCGTAGCTCACGGTACATGGAGGCATGCGCAGCTTGTGACATTCTTGACCCACCTTGACCCGCCCATCCACCCCCTCCGCAGGAGCTGCAGGCGCTGTGGGACGGCGACGTGGACGGCGAGGAGCGGGGCGTGGGCGCGACGACTGAGGAGCAGGCCAAGGCCGATGTGGGCGGCGGCGCTGGGGCCGAGGCGGGGCCGACCAGCGGCAGCAGCGCTGGCGGAGGTGGCGGCGGGCCTATGGACGAGCTGGACCGCGTGCGGTGCCTACTGGAGACGTGGGACCGATTGCGGGCCTGGATCTCGGATGTGGACCTCGCGGAACCACGCGCCTAAGCGGGTGGGACATTGGGGCGCCTGACCCATAACTGACAACCTGGACCCGCCCTGGGCCGAGGACCACAACCACATACTGCTAATATGTTAGTGGCCAGAAGACTTGACCGCGTGTGCATATGGAGGATTATGTTAGGTAGGCCTGGGGCGTAAAACTGGGAACCCGGTGAGCACTGCGCGCGGGATCGTACTGCTTGTACACTAGTGTTCCCTATTGGCATCCACACTGCATGTTCGGTTAGCTGTGTACTTCAAGCGCTGATGTGCGCGTGCGCCGGGTGCTAGGACCGGAAGCCTCGCTGCGAGAGATGCATGGCTACGGGGGCGCGTTGAAGCCTGAAAGAAGGCGGGACCAACTTAAGCTGCGGTGGGTGTGGACAGGTGGACAGGCGGGGACCCGGAGACTTGAGGAAAGGGCATGAAGGCCGTGGTGCCCTGTGGTTCAGATGATTAGTGATGAATTGTCGCTGCTGGTAGACCATAGGCGCCGCGGTGTGTGTTGGGTTGCAACCCTGGGAGTTCGGGGGCCTTCGCGCAGCAGGCTTCCGACGGCACGAACCCGTACCGCACCGCGAAGCCCCTCGCGCTGGAGCCCTTGCCCGCCCTGCCTTTGCTATAGTCGGCACAAGAGCTCAATCAATACAACATCCCTCCATACGCTGCTTCAAGCTGTGCTTCTCTGTCGCATCTGCATGCTGACCACTGCGTAGTCCACGAGAGACGCACTGATACTAGACCAGCATAAAGTAGTGAAACATTTGCGCCGCTTAAGCCACTTTGGGCCTCTTGAGACTCAGTGACGGAGGTGCACTCGCGCCGGCCGGCGAGCACGTTGACCGCGCGGCAGCAATCACCGCCCTCGACTTACTAGCACACTTCCGGGCTTGGCTTTAGCTGCTGGGCGCGCCCCTCTGCGGGCCCGATCGCGGCCACGATGTCGGTAACTCTGCACACCAACGTCGGGGACGTGAAGATAGAGCTCTTCTGCGATCAGGTGAGGCAGGCGGAGTCAGCCATGTCGGCGTGTGTCCAGGAGGAGGGGCCATCCCGGCCTTGGCACGCTACGAACCCACGGTCCCCGAACCCGTGCGGAGCACAGTGCCACACGCCCCTGGGCTAGGCTGAGCTCACGGGACATGCTCTTTGCGTGCTGCACGCTCGGGGGGCTGGGGCGTGGGAGCCCTTGCACGCTCGCACGCCGACATCCCGAAACCATTCCTCCCGGCAGGCTCCTCGTGCCAGTGAGAACTTCCTGGCCCTGTGCGCCAGCAACTACTACGACAATGTGCACTTCCACCGCAACATCAAGGGCTTCATGATACAAGGAGGTGCGCCCGCTGGAGTGCGCTGTGGGGCTGGGGCTATGAAGCCCGGGAGTCGGGCAAGCGGTTGGATAGCTGGACCGTGCTGCTGGGCAGTCCGGGGAACAGGGTCTGGGGCACCAGGCCTCTGGAAAGGGCCGAGCGCTGTAGGGCGTCGGCAGTGCGTCGAAGTGGCGATAGCTGAGGTCTGCATGGCGACCAGGACCCCAGACTCAGGCCTGGGCAACGGACTGGGTTGCACAGAGGGCAGGGCAGACGCCTCGGTTTAGGCGAAGTGCAGGCTCCAGTGGAGGTCGCCACGGAGCGGTGGTGCATTGCATCGCAGGCTTGGGGCCGAAGCCTTGGGCAAGCACCGAGCGCTCCTGTCCTAGTGACCCAAGCTCACCTTCCTTCAACCCACCCTCACCCTCCCTCCCACCAACCCGCCCTCCCCAGGCGACCCCACGGGCACTGGTAAGGGCGGCCGCTCCATCTACCCCACCCCCACCGGCAAGTTCCCAGACGAGATCGTGGACGCCCTCAAGCACTCGAAGCGGGGCATTGTGTCCATGGCCAACAGCGGGCCCAACACCAACGGCAGGTGCGCAGCGGGGAGGGGCAGGGATGGGACGGGATCAGGGCGGAGGGAGAGGGTAGAGGAGGGACTGATAGGGCGGCAAGGGAGGGACTGGGGGGCAAACCCTGCAGGCCGCAGCGCTCTTCTCCTCAGTCCCGCCCACTCATCCCGCTCCGCCCTTCCCCGTCTCCATCCCACCGCAGCCAGTTCTTCATTACCTACAAGGCGCACGCACACCTCAACGGGAAATACACCATCTTCGGCCAGGTGGGGTGGGGTGGGGTGGGGTGGGCACAGGCTGGGCTGCTAAGGTGGAGGCTCTGGGGAGGGCACGGAAGCCCAGGACGGAGGGCGAGGGCCGCGGACTCCCCCAACTTGCGACCAACCACCTCCCCCCACCCCCTAAAACCAGGTGATTGACGGCATGGAGGTACTCGACCGTATGGAGAAGGTGCCCACGGACGCCCAGGTGGGAGCCCTGGGGGGGGCAGGGACTGGGAGGCGGTGGCTGGGGCAGGGTGGGGTGGGGGGTGGGCAGCTGGTGCAACCTCAAGGGTGTGGAGCTGCGTCTGTGCGCATACCCGTTGTCGCGCAGGTCATTGATGGTCAGTGGCGGAGCAGATGTGATTGGCATGGGAAGAGAGGCGAGGGGAAAGAGGCCTAGGAAGAGAGGCAACTGGAGTGGGCGCAGCTGGCTCCTCAACCCCCGCCCTCCTGCCCCGCCCCTTGCCGTCCGCCCCCAGGACCGGCCCAAGACGGACATCAAGATCCAGCGGGTCACCATCCACGCCAACCCGCTGGCCGGGTAGCGCATGGGCGCACGGGGCTCGACAGCCTGCCGGAGAACCCATACCGGCGGGTTAGCGCCCGAGGGCCCTGACGGGGGGTCAGGGGCCAGCTGGCCGCTGGCGGCGTGACGGCGGGCGGCAGCCCCTGGTGTCTTGGCGGCGCGCCTGACCCGCCACCAAGCCGGCCTTGGCGGGGTAGCGCCTGGTCGCAGAGGAGCCCTCGGAAAGCGGGGGCGCTGGCGGCGTGGCGGCGGCGTGGTGTCAGCGCAGAGGGCCAGGGTGGCCAGCCTCCAAGCCGCTGGCAGGGGCCAAGGGCGTCCGGCGGCTGGCACGAGGCGAGGCGGCCGCCGGCGCCAGATGCACGACGGCGGCCAGCCTGCCGCCTGGGCCCCTCACGCTCTGCCGCAGCGCCGCCGGCGAGCAGAGCAGTGCGGAGCCGCTGCAGCTGCAGCCCCCAAGCCGCAACTCGCATTGGTGGCAAGGTGATTAGGAGTGCCGGTGGGGAAGGGTGATCGCGGAGTGGGGAGCGTCCCAGCCTGTGCGAAAGCGCGGAAGCAACAACGGTGGCGCCGAGCGCTTCGCGCGTGCAGGCCGGTGGTTGGTTCGCTGCAAGCCGCCCGCATGCGGAAGGCAATGCATGCAAGGCCGGCGGCGCAGCCAGGGCGACGGGACTTCGAGGAGGCTTCACCCCGGCCTTTGCTGGAACTGGCGAAGGGTCAGCCGCAAGAAGTGGCGGCGGGGACCGAGGAGGGCCAGGGGCCAGACTACCTGCGTGGGTCCAGGCAGCCGCATGCGACGCGGTCTTGCGGGCACTGCCCTGGGCTCTGCCCGAATGGAGCTGCACGGCGGAGGAGCCGTGGCGCAGAGCCGGGCCTCGGCCTGTCGGAGGGGGTGCGCGGCTCGCAGCGTTACCGGGCCCCTCGGTGGACCCCCAAGCGTTGCGCGCCGATGGCGTCCCGGGCCCACCGGCCCAGTGCGTGGGGGCGGAGGAGGACCGTTGTCGCCGGGCTGGCTGGGTGGATGGGCTGGAGCTCAGGCAGCTCTCCCATCACGGTCCCGGGCGTGGACCGAGGGGGTGGCCCTCGCAGGCGCAGGCGCAGGCGCCAGGACAGAGCAGGGCGGAGCGTGGGGCCGCCCCAGCTCCCAGTGCAGGCCCGAGCGGTCGAGGCTGGGTCATAAGGGCCACCTGACGCGGGCATTCTTAGCATCGGTGTAGCCGGGCGTGGGACCGGGTCAGGGTTGCTTGGGGGGGAGGTTGGTGGCCTTGCATGGTGAGGCCACTGGCGCAGTGGCTTGTGGCGGGAAGTGGTGTATTCGGACGGCAGCGGGGAATGTGGAGGGCAGGGGGTCGCTGATGGGCGGCAGAGGTGTTGGTGCAGTACTCGCAGGGGTCGAGGAGGAGGACACGGGCCGGCCAGTGCAGTCGTGCAGAGCCACGGCTTCTTTTGGCAGCGGCGTCCATCTTACAGAGAAGCGGAGAGGGGGGGCGTACGTTTCTTGGGGTTCCGGAGGGTACGTCAGGTTGTGTGGGCGAGTACCCGTGTGCGGCCGCGGCGCCCGTGAGCAGGCATCTCAGGTATGAGGCACGGAGATCGGGCTACTTGCCTTTCGGTGCGCGTACTTGCCCAAATTCGGTCCAGTGTAGCACATAGTCACTGCAGTCCATATAGGCGTAGGCGTGTAGGTAGGCGCCGCTAGGTTGGCGAAGATGGCTAGCGATGAGGAGGTGGCGTTCAGGGAGTTTGCGCTAAAATGCGCGAAACATCCCAAGAGCCAGGTGCAGGGCGTACCTCTCAGCATACTGAAATCCAAGAAGCCGCTCAGCAAAAAGTCATACAAAGATGCCCGGGCCTGGCTGCGGGCGAAGCCCGACGAGTATATGGTCGTAGGCCAGCGCGTCATCGTGCTCAGAGCCATTCAGGTACGCCAAAGCACACCTGGCGCTGGACCCGTGTGCAAGGACCCGTGTGCGCGTGGCGGGCCCCAACCCCCGCCCGCCCCGGCACTCCCCGACGCCCGCAGAATGGCGGCCCCGCACCCCAGCCGCAGCTTCAGGTGCCCCGGCAGGCTGGGGAAGCCATGGCAAGGGCCGCGGTCGCAACCCTGCGGTGCGAGATCTGCAACGTGGAGGCAGCGTCGGCGGAGCACATGCGCGCCCACCTGGCGGGGCAGCGGCACGCGACCGCGCTAGACAGCGCCTCGCCCGACCGGGTCGTGCACGCCGTAGCTTCGGCGATCGGTCGCAATCGCGATGACGTCCAGACGTGCGACATCTGCGGCCTGCTGTTCACAACCCGGAACACCTTCGACATCCACATGCGCTCCAACCGGCACGCCATCCGCCAGTACTTCCTGCTCGCTCGCGCCGGCAACCTGCACCTCGCCAACCCTCGCAACGTCCTCATCTCGCAGCTGCCAGAGCCGCTGCCCGCGCTGTCGCCGGGCCAGCACGCTGCACACTCCATCAACATCACCAACCTCAGCCACGAGGGTGACGTCACGCTCCACTGCGTCCGGTTCCTGCAGCCCGTCGACGGCGCCAGCCTGCACGACATCTACGGCGTGACGTCATCGTCCAGCCGGAGATCGGTGCAGATTCCGTACGGCACGTCGTACACGATCGAGCTGCGGCTGGCGCCGCGCTTCCTGGGCATCATGCGGGGGGTCATCATGTTCGACTTCGGGCCCTTCCAGGCAAGCCTTCTGTTGTATATTGTTAGGCTGTAAGAGGGCTTGCATGACAGCCGCTGGGGGAGGCTCTAGGTGAAGGCCTCAACATAAGCGTCGACGTTCTGCGGACTGGTTTAGTCTTGCGAGGCTGCCTTGGCTTCAACCGCACATTTTGATTCAGCCGCTGTGCCGCGCTCCTCCCTCCCTCGAGCAGGCGGTGCGTGCGCTGTCCGGCTCCTGCGCCGACCCCGAGGTGGAGGCGGAGGTGAAGGCGGCGCAGGAGGCGGCGGCGCAGGCGGGGCCCAGGCAGCGGCGGCGGCAGCTGGAGCGGGTCAACGAGGACGTGGTGCCGGGTGGGGCGGGGGGGCGGGGCGGGGGTACCGTGTGTTTTAGAGGTGTGTTTTTAACAGGGGCAAGGTTTCTTGACCAGTTTGCTGCTATAGACCCACTCATGCTGCTGGGCACGGTGCGCCGCCGCGCAGGCTCCGTTGCCTCCAGCCCATGGCCCCGTGCATAGCCAGCCTCCTCTTCCCCGCTCAGCTCCTCACGTCCCTCCCACCCCCTCCCCCACCTCCCCTCGACAAAGGTGAGGCGCCCGCCGGCGCCGACAGCGGCGGCCGCCGCGGTGCCCTGGAGCGACCCATTGGGGCGCACCGCGTGACCTCGCAGCTGCGCTCCCTGGTGGAGCGGTGCGACTGGAAGGGCCTGGAGGCGCTCATAGCGAGGACCGGCGGGGCCCCGGGCACGGCGGCCTCTGTGCGGTCGTACGCGGAGCGGGTGGGTGCTGGGGCCTGGGCCCTGGGCTGTGCGTTTTCGGGCCCTGGGTGCTGGGTTCATGGCTGTATCCTGTGATGTGGGTCCTGAGCTGTGAGCTCCGGGCCAGGGCGGGGCTGAAGGGGCAATCACAAGCCGAGAGCTGCACATCCCGGTTCCTCTCAATCCCCCCCTTACCTCCGCCCCCTCCCCCGCCCCCCAGCTCAAGCTGCTGCTGGGGCTGGAGGAGCTGCAGCACGAGGTGGACGTACGGCAGTACGACATCAAGGAGGAGCAGCTGACTCAGGCGGGCAGGCGGTTCGCGCTGCAGGTGGGCGCTGTGGCCTCGCGCCGGGGGTGGGCGCTGCGCCCCTGTGCCCGTCGCCTCCCACCCCCGGCTGCCCCCAGGTCCCCGGCCGGGCCAAGAACCGCCGGCATAGACGACAACTATGGCCACCCCTTTGCGCCCCTCTCCCCCCCTCTCCCTCCCTCCCATCCCCCTCCCGCCCCCCTCCCGCCCCCCTCCCGCCCCCCTCCCACCCCCCTCCCACCCCCCTTCCACCCCCTGCCTCTCCATGCCTCTCCATGCCTTTGCGCCCAGCACTAGCGCGGTTGGCTCAGACCCCCCTTGTTCCCCACCCCCTCAGAGCGCCTGGCCTCTTCCACAGCCTGCCTCCCCCTCACTACGCCTATCCCGCTCTGACTTCCTCTTCGTCGCTCGGCATCCGGCACCCCCTCTCCCCCTCCCTTCCCCCCCCCCAGGTCCCGGGTCTAGCCGAGAACCGGCCCTCGGTGCTCAAGGGGGACCGCATCCTGGTCCGCCCCAGCGACGGATCCTCGGGCGGCCGCGAGTGGGAGGGCTTCGTGCACGAGGTCAAGCGCGAGAAGGTGTGTACGGCGCGTACAACACGGCGTGAACGGGCATGGCCGATGGCACGACGTCAGGTTTGACGCTGCCCCCCAGAACCCGCATCTTACGCGCGTCACCACCGCTCCCTCTCGCCCCCAACCCTCCAGGTGGTACTCGGCTTCAACGCCTCCTTCGCCTTCGGCACGTGGGTCAAGGGCCGCCGCTTCGACGTGCGCTTCTCCGTCAACCGCTCGCTCTTCAACCGCCTGCAGGCGAGTAGGGATGGAAGGAGGGGGGAAAGGGGTGAGGGGCGGCAGTAGGGGCGCTTGAGCGGCGGCCACGATTCTTCCACCATTCTCAGCTGTAGCGCCCTTGCCCCGCCCGCCCCCCCGCTTGTAGGGTGTGCTGGCGCGTGTGGCGGCGGGCGAGCTGCACCCGCTGCTGCTGCTGCCCGGCAGCCCCTCGGCGCCGCTGCCCCGCCCCCTGCAGCCCGACCTGCCGCCGCCGACCTCTGCCTTCGTGAGCCACCATGCTGCCCTGGGGCCTCGGCCCATGCCCTCGTGCTAGGGACGAGGCTTACCTCAGAGTTGGCACTCCTCGCGCGCACGATACCGGTGCCGTGCATGCCCCCTATCAGCACCCGGGACGAGACTTGCCCTACAGTCGGCACCCCCATGCACGCTACCGGTGCATCTGCCCGTTGTCCGCATCCGTGATCTCACCCCTGCACCCTGCATCTATCGTACCCCTGCCCCTCTTACCTGATCCCCCCAGGGCGACCACTTCGCCGTCACCGGCCCCGGCGCCGGCCAGCGCATCGTGTGGTCCAACGCCCGCCTCAACGCCGAGCAGCGCCTGGCCGTACGGGAGGCCGTACGGGGCGCACACCACCCGCTGCCGTACATCATCTTCGGGCCGCCGGGCACGGGCAAGACGTCCACTCTGGTCGAGGTGGCGGTGCAGGTGCGGGTCTGCGCGTGCCATGATCGTTAAGATGGTCAAGTTCTTTTGAGCCCCCTTTACCTACCGATCCGACCCCGCTTTGCCCGGGCTCTGACCGCTCTGCCGGCCCCCCAATTGGGCCACCCACTCCCCCCCTCTCCCTCACCCTGTTGCTCCCGTCTCCCACCAACCTCCCTCACCCCATCCTCCATCACCCCCACACACCCCTCCCCCCAGCTCCTCCGCGCCGACCCCTCCTCCTGCCTGCTCCTGGTGGCTCCCTCCAACTCCGCCGCCGACCAGCTCATGGAGCGCCTGCTGGGGGCGGGGCGGCCGCTGTCGGAGCTGCTGCGCGTGTGCGCATACACGCGGTGGGGTTGGGTGCGGGTGCGCGTGGGTGTGTGTCTGATGTCACTCTGTGGGGAGATGGGGGTTTGGCGGAGCTGCTGCGTGCCTGCGCCTACACGCGGTAGGGGAGTGGGGGCTGCGGGGAGGGGAGGGTCCTGGCGGTGAGGAATGGCCCATGGTGCGAAGCGACCGAGAAAGACCGTCCCTTGGCAAGCTGCTACCCTGCCGAGCTTGTCCTTTCTCGGTCCCGCGGGCTTCCCTCCCTCCTCCTCCCTCCCTCACCTCCCTCACCGCCTCCCACCCTTCCTCCCTCCCCCCCTCTGCCCCCTGCAGTGACCCCGAGGACCTCCCCCCCGACCTGCTCCGGCTCAAGGGCAGCCGCCAGCTCAACTGGGACGAGGGCCTGGGCGCCTTCGCGCTGCCCTCCAAGGAGCGGCTGGCGGAGCGGGGGCTGAGGGCCATCGCCGCCACCTGCGCAACGGCCGCCATGGTGGGGGCTTGAGCGGGGGGCTGGGCTCCCTCTCTCTCCCTCACTCCCTCTCCCTCCTTCTTGGAGGGGGAGAGGGGCCCCGGGGGTGTAAGGGGCCTGAAACCAGGGGGCACTGTGCCTCTCCTTCTCCCAACCCCGCCCCCTCAGCCCGCTTCCTGCCCCACCCCACCCCGGCACCCCCCCGGCAACCCCCACACGCGCAGCTCCACTACGCCGGCGTGCCCCCCGGCCTCCCCCCCCTTCCCACTCCAACGCTTCCCCCGCCCCGCTCCCCCGCTCCCTACTCCCCCCCTCCCCCCCCCCCCCCTTCAGCTCTACCACGCCGGCCTCCCCCCCGGCCGCTTCTCCCACGTGCTGGTAGACGAGGCGGGGCACGCGGAGGAGCCCCTGGCGCTGGCGGCGCTGGCGGGGCTGGCGGGGCCCAACACACGGGTCATCATGGCGGGTGGGCGAAGGGGTCTGTGCAGGGGGGCCTCGGCCAGTCAAACGCAGCTCGCCTGCCCTTTCGCAACCACAGTTCAGCCGGCTCCGATTTGAGAGGCCCTGCACACTTCTCGCCGAACAGGCGCGCACCCGCCCGCCTTCACTCATTAACCCCGCCCCTTCATTCTCCACCCCCAGGCGACCCCCGCCAGCTGGGCCCCGTCATTCTGTCCCCCATCGCCAAGCGCCAGGGCTTCGACGTTTCCCTGCTGGAGCGCCTGGCATGGGGGGAGCCGTACGGGCGCAGGCAGGACCCGGCGCCGGGGCAGGTGGGGGTGGTTGGGAGGGGGCGACTGGGTGGTGGATGGTGTGTCAAGGGGGTCGGATGGGGGCGATGGCAGGGGAACAGACGGCGGCTGTGTGAGGGAACGGAGGCAGCAGGTGGCTCTCAGGCATCAGACCGCAAAGATGGTCGCGTAACACCGCACTTGCTGACCGCCCCCACTCCTTGTCGTACGTGCCGTATAGGCGCCGTACCGCACGGCGTACATCACCAAGCTGCTGGACAACTACCGCTCGCACCCCGACATTCTGGCGGTTCCCAACGCCGCCTTCTACGACGGGGAGCTGCTGGCGGCGGCGGCGCGGGAGGAGGTGACCAGCCTGCTGCACTGGGAGGAGCTGCCCAACCGGCAGTGAGCGGGGAGTGGGATAATGTATGGGTGCGTGGATGATGGGGCGAAGGCAGGGGCTCACGGGCTTCACTACCGGGGGTTGCCACCCAAGCCCTGGGCACAATGGGAGTGGCCGCCTCGACCCACTTCGCTGCCCCCCCCCCCATGCTTCCTCCCTCCCCTCTCTCCTCCACCCCGCCCCACCCCACCCCACCGCCCCAGGGTGCCCATCCTGTTCCACCACCTCAAGGGCCGCGACCTGCAGGAGGCCAGGAGCCCCTCGTGGTACAACCTGGAGGAGATCAACCAGGTGGGGTTGGCCGTTGGGGTGGTGGGATGACTGGGATCGCCGCTTGTCGTCAGCGATGCATGACAGCTTCACGGCCGATCCCGGCCATGCCTTGCGTATTGCACGGAGTAAACGCATGCTAGCTTCATGCCGAGGCATCGCCTACACGCCCTGCGGCCCTGACCCGCCCCTTAGCCGCTAGCAGCTGAATCGATCACAGGCGGACTATGCCTCGTTTGTACGTGCGGTTGCGCACCTTTTCCCCCTCCACCTTCAGCCCACGACTTGAGCCCTCCACTGACCCCACTGCCTCGGTCCCCCCCCCCCAGGTCAAGCGCTACGTGCAGAGCCTCATGGCGCTGCGGGGCGGGCGGCGGCCCACGGGGGCGGACATTGGGGTCATCTCGCCCTACCGCAAGCAGGTGAGGGGGAGGGAGGTGGTAGGGGCGGGATGGTGCTGGGGGCATTGGAGGATGCTAAGCCCCGTTCCGTCACCCTTGACCCGCCCTTCTTCCACCCCATCTCCACTTCCCCGCTACCAACCCTCCGCCCCCCGCAGGTGCAGTGCATCCGTGCGGTGCTGCGACCCATCGACCAGGGCATCAAGGTGGGGGGGTGGGGGGCAGGGGTGGAGGGGTGGAGGGGCGTGCACTGCGGAGTTCAGGCACAGAATTGAGCGGTGTTGGGGGCCGGTAGACGGACATCAAGGTGGCAGGGGAAAGGGGAGGGGGACAGGGGCCTGCACTGTGGAGGAGGGGGGGGCATAAGGGCGGCAGGGGCCCGTGAGGGCGGCGGCGCCAAGATCCACTCCCACCATCTCATTCCCCCCCCCCCCCCCCGCTGTCAGGTGGGCTTGGTGGAGGACTCTATCTCCTGTCCCCCCTCAAAGCCCACCCCTGCTCCCTCCCTCCTCCCCCCCTGCGCCCCCCCCACACCCCCGCCCCCCCCCCAGGTGGGCTCGGTGGAGGAGTTCCAGGGCCAGGAGCGGCGCATCATCATCATCTCCACAGTGCGGTGAGGGGGGAAGGCGCAGCGCAAACCGGGGTCACAAGACATGGACGCGGGGTCCTCGGTGGGGGCCCTCGGCCCCTTTGGCATGGCCCAAGTTCCGCCCTCCTTGCCGCCCTGACCCCCGGCCCCGACCCCCACCTCCTCTCCCCCCCATCCCTTCCCCCCCCCCCCCCCCAGCTCCGACGACTCCCACCTGGCCTTCGACTCCAAGCACCGCCTGGGCTTCCTCAAGAACCCCAAGCGCTTCAACGTCGCCATCACCCGCGCCAAGGTGGGCACTGGGCAGGCGGCAGCCCCCCTCGCGCAGGCAGGCAGTCCTCCGTTGTGTGGAGGCAGCAGCTCCGGGCGATGGGGCTGGGGGACCGGATGCCATCGTGCCTGGTTGACGATCCCGCCCATCTCCCCACGACCTTCTGATAAACCCCCTGATACCAATCCCTTCCCCATCACTCCACCCCCATAACCCCTGCGGCACCCTGCATATCTAATCCATCCAACCCAAAAACCGTCTTCCTCACAGGCGCTCCTGATCGCTGCTCGTTGTGGCCGGCAACGCCGAGGTCCTGGTTCCATGCATACGCCTGTACGACACCCTCATGATCCTGATCACATCCCCTCCCATCCCCCCCAACCCCCTGCCCCCTTCCCTAGGCCCTCCTCATCGTGGTGGGCAACGCCAAGGTCCTGGCTCCATGCATGCGCATGTACGGCCCTGATACTGATCCCCTCCCATCCCCCCCAATCCCCCTGCTCCCTTCCCTAGGCCCTCCTCATCGTGGTGGGCAACGCCGAGGTCCTGGCCGCCGACCCCCACTGGCGCCAGCTGCTGCGCTTCCTGGCCGCCAAGGGGTCCATCACGGGCCCAGCCCTGCCGTACGGCCTGCTGGAGCCGCAGGAAGACGAAGCGTCGGAGGCGGCGGTTGGTTCGGGCGGCGGCGCGGGCGCGCGGGAGGACGCGGAGGAGGCAGACCTGGCGGCGCAGCTGCAGCGGTTGGTGCTGACGACGGCGCAGGCGAACGGGCAGGCGAACGGGAATGGGAACGGCGCAGGGGCGTACGGCAGGGAGGCAGACGAACAGATGACGTACCACGCCAGCACGAGGGAGTATGAGGGCGGCGAGATGCGGCGAATGGAGTGATGAGGAGAGAGGGGGTAGAGGCAAGGGGAGGGGGGAAAGAGGGTGCGGGGGTCACAGGACGGAACCCTCCCCCACTGAGGTTAGACCTGGAGGAAGGCGGGGGAGGAAGCTGGTGGTTGTGATGGACACAGTAGCGACTTGGTCCATCCATGCCGTTATGTATGCTGCTCATCAGTCGTTTCTGATGTTCGGACCGTAGCTGCATGTGCGTACGCTTGGGCGAGGACCACCAGCCATCCTGCTGCCTCAGCTGCAGGAGCGGCCTGTGATGCTGCCCGGTTGACGGTGGCACTGGGGGGCTGAGCGCGGCAAGTGGCTCGGGACTCCGGCCTCGTCCTGTGTCGGCTGTGTGCAATTTGTTGCGTTGGTGGCTGTGGTGGTTACCCGGATCGGCTATGTCCATGCCGCGGTGTGCGTGCGGTCGTGGACATGCGAGCCGCACGACAGGGAGTTCGTCATCAGCACTAAGGGGGCGGCGAGGGGGCGTGCGCCGGACCGGATCCGATGGTCAGGGCTGGGGAGGGCCTAAGGAAGTGGGCAGGCTGTTGTTTGGTGATCGAGCGTTGGAAGGTTGGATGGAACATGATGGCAAGAGAACGGAGGCTAGAGCGATGAGATGGTTGTGCGTGGCAGGAGGAGCAGTGATGGCGCCTGGGGTGCCTGGGGCGGGCTGACCAAGTTCGCTAGCAAGGCCAGAGCGGGCCAGCGGGACCGAGTCGGGGCATGACCGGTGATAGGTAGAGGCAGCTGTGATGTGGTGGATCCCGAGCGATCCCTTGCGAACGGAAAGTGTTCTAACGAGCAGCCACCGCACTGGCCAACGTGGCGGCGAGCGGGAGACGGCGGCGAGCAAAGACGGCGGGAAGCGCGGGTATGGCACGTGCCCCCGCACGGCACCACGGAACAGGCAGCCTAGCCAGCGACTTTCGCTTCAACTCTTTCACCGCAAAGATGCGATGTCGATCTTGTTCATAGAGAGCTTGCACACTTTCGCGACGCTCAGATTGCCGCGCACGCAGTGCTTTCCTCACCGCGCGAGCAAGCCCATAGCAAACTCCACGCAACAATTGCTTCTTAGGAGCCTAGTAAGCGGTCCGGAGCGAGCTTGCCGAGCAGCTTTGGTCCTGGACTGGTCTCGGTCTCTGACGTCCGCGAGGCGAGCTGAGCGCACCATTCTGCAAAGGCGCTGAAGGTATGTTGTGCTGGCTTCGCCATGAGGTCTCGGGAGCTGTCGCGCGCGAAGCACCATTTGGCCAGCCTCCCCCACGACGATGTCCCCACGGCCATGTCCCCTCGCCCACGCCCCCAGATACAAGCCCGGGCCTCCGGGCCTACCGTCCAGATGGCAGCCAGCTCTCCTCACCAGAGCGCCCCTGAGCGCTGCCTGTTGGGCGACCTGCTGCACGCCCTGCCCAGCGCGGCGCGTCAGACCCTCTTCGCCGCTCTCAAGAGCAACAGCAGCCTGTCCGCAGCCCGTCTCTCCTCCCGCGTCCTCCGTGACTTCATCGACGGACACGCCCCGGAGCTGAAACTCGACCTCAGCCGCTACAAGCCCAACGAGCTGCTGCCGCTGTGCCACGAGGGCCGCTGGCTGCGGCGCTGGCCGCAGTGCACAGCAGTCACTCTTCTGATCGGAGAGGAGGCCCTGGGGGTGGTGACGCTTCCCTTCGCCACCGCTCCCCCCGAGGCCTGCCAGTGCATCACCTCTCTGAAGCTCCAGGGCAACTCACTCGAAACGGTCCTCGAGACCGGTACGCTGCTGGCCCTCGCGAGCCGCCTGCCAGCGACCTCCAGCTACTGGTCAGCATGCCCACCGCTGACAACGAGGAGGAGTACGACACCGTCCAGAAGCCGCTCACCATGTACGCCCTGTCGCTGCTTACGAAGCTGCGCAGCTTTGCGACGGACAACTGGGGCTACCTCTCCTGCCTCCCTGACGGCCTGGCGCGGCGGCTGACACGGCTAGAGGTGGAAGCACAAGAATTCGAGGACGCTCGGCCGCCCGCGTCAGAGATTGTGGGCCTCCTCGGAGGCATGACGTCACTCCAGGAGCTGGTGCTCAGAAGCAGCGACGACGCCCCTTTCTCGTTCGAGGAGGCCCTTGAGCTCCTGGATTCCGCGCCCGGCACGCTGCGGACCCTGAAGGTGTCCCCCGTGGGCCCTGCAAGCTTGGGCATCGGCCTGGGCTTCGAGGCTGGCAGTCTGCAGATCGCCACCGTCAGCTCACTCGGCGTCGGTTGGGCCCTCTATGCAGCCGTGTCAGCGCTTCTCGCCGGGGTTCTGCTGCCGAGCCGCCGGCTGGGGCCTCGACTGCAACGGCTCGAGCTGGGTAGGGTCGTCGTGACGCCGGCCCTCGACCCCGACCCGGCGGCTGCGCTGTACGCTCGCTGCGAAAAGGTGGCCGTGGATGAGCTGACCGGGCCGGCGGGGGCAGAGGAGGCCGCGATCGCTTTTATGCGGCTTGCCGGCCTTCCCTCCCCTAAGCTGCGCAGCTTTGCGACGGACAGCTGGGGCTGCCTCTCCTGCATCCCTGACGGCCTGGCGGGGCGGCTGACGCGGCTGGAGGTGGCTGCACTAAATTTGACGATCGCTCGGCCGCCCGCGTCAGAGCTGGTGGGCCTCCTCGGCAACATGACGTCACTGCAGGAGCTGATGCTGAGGAGCATTGATAACGCTCCCTTCTCGGCCGAGGAGGTCCTTCGGCTGCTGGATTCCGTACCAGACACGCTCGTGACCCTGGACGTCTCCCCCGTGGGCGCTAAGGGCTTGGGCATCGGCCTGGGCTTCGCGGCTGGCAGTCTGCAGACCGCCGACGTCCGCTCTCCTGGCGACGGGTGGGCCCCACACGCAGCCGTGTCGGACCTTCTGGCCGGGGCCCTGCTGCCGAGCCGCCGGCTGGGACCCCGGCTGCAGCTGCTGCAGCTGGGCCAGGTCGACGTGACGTCGGGCCCCAACCCCGACCCGGCGGCTGCGTTGTACGCACGCTGCGACAAGGTGGCCGTGGAGGAGCTGACCGGACAGGCGGGATCAGAGGAGGCTGCGATCGCTTATATGCAGCTTGCCGGTCTTCCGGCCCGACTGAGGTGGCCAATTTTTGCCCACTACACGGGAGCCGTCGCCCTACGGCGCCCCAGCCCAGCCGCCAGCGGCCCCTTCAGTGGCGCGCAACTCCCGCCCGACACGGTGCTTGAACGGGCAGTCGGGCGCATTATGGCGGCGGGTGGCCCGTCCGCCCCTGTGCTGCTCGTTCGCGGACCTCTGCTTCGGAGCCGCACGGCCGTTGAGGCACTGAACACATGGCTGGACCTTGCCAGGCGGGCGATGCCCCAGGCTTCCAGCCTCAGATGTCCTGGGCACGGGTGGTGGTACATCAAGTCCTGTCGAACGGCCGTACTACCATTTTGCTTCCCGGAGGCAGCGGCGGCGGTGGCGGCGGCGGCGCGGGAGTGGGCCCAAGCGGCGGCCAACGAGGCAGGTGGCGGCGCTGGGGCCGGGGCGGCCTCGCTGGAGGTCCGACTCTGCTGCATGGAACTTGTAGGAGGGACATTGCGGGTGAGTGTCGATGGGGCAATAATGTTGTTGCTCCAGGCGATGGCACGTTGCAGAATGTGATGTGCAGCTGGCATGCCGTACGGATGGGCGGCGCATGGAAATAGAGGCGGCGCGGCGGCTGGCCCAGGCAGCGGCCAGCGAGGACGGGGGCTCTGCAGGGGCGGGGGCGGACTTGCTCGACGTGCGGTTCAGCTGCCTGGACCTTGGCGAAGCGACAGTGCGGGTGAGCGTACGGCCAGCATTACCGCGGTGTGCATCTGACATACCGGTTTTGTACGGATGGGCGGGGGGTATGGGAGTTGAACACAGGCCATGCCGCGCTCCCCTGCCCTCCCTCCCGCCAGGTCCTGCAGGCGCTTTGGGACGGCGAGGAGGACGGTGGGAGCGAGGCTGGCGGCACTGGGGCCGAGGCGCGGGTGGGCCGCGGCGGCATCGCCCCTGCGGGTGCATGCACGCCTGTAGACCTGGAGCGCGTGCGGTGCCTGCTGGAGACGTGGAAGGGGCTGGGGCCGGCCTCCGTAGATGCTCAGGTCATGCCACAGGGACCGCAGATGCTGATTTCTATCCGACCGGCCTGAGGTCATCGACCAGTTGGGTGGGCTGGGCTGCGGATTTAGACATGTGCGCCGAGACGATCATGAATTAACCGACCAGGCTTGCAGACGGGGCGTTGGAGAATGCCGAGCTAGACGGATCCCTTGTTAGGTGGGGTGTGAGGCAACTGGCTTACCGGTAAGCCCTCGGCAATGGTCCACTTGCCAAGGGTTGTCCTTAGAAGCTGTGTCGTAGCCGCGAAGGGGTAATCCCTCTCACCCCTGCTTCGTCACTCCCATGAGACCTTGGACCCCTGCGCGCGGTGCTGCTGGTGCTGACATGGCGTTTCGATGAGGCGTTGTTGTTTTTGGGCTGAGCCGCCGCCGTTAGGCTCTTCGGGCGGCGAAGCCCCCCGGGATTACCCCGTGTCGGCGTGCGTGCGTGTGTGCCTGCGTCACGCATGGACTTGCGATTCACGCCCAGCCCCTTCACCACCTCGTGTAGTGCGGGGTTCCAACGGATTTATGGCCGGGTGCGAGCCTGCATGCCGGCTGGTGGTGGAGAGGGTTGAGGACTCGAACATTGGGCCCCCTGGGGGGGACCACGGGGCTCAGCCCTTTTCCTGCCTTTGGGCAGCCACCCTTGTCATATGGTTGACCTGGCTCCATAACGCGAAGTTTGACCAGAGCAGATGTTGGGATGGCCGGAGGGCCAGTAACCGTCAGGGCATGGCCAGCGGCAGGCTGGGCCCACCGGCAGCAAGCTGGGCTTGGCGCAGAGGTCAGAGATGCGGTGAGGAGGGATGGGTGCCATGCTGCTGTCTCTCCGATCTGACCGCCGCAACGGGAGGGCAGTTGGCGCGGGGCGAGTTCTGTGCCCGCAAGGGCCATGCAGCGTAGCCAGAACGTTGACGGGGAATGCTGCTGAGCGCGTTGTTGTTGCCGTGCGCGCACATGGCGGGGCACTACGGTACCAGGTTCGGCCCCAGTGGTTGAGAGGCGAGCGTGGGCGGGCGTGGCGGGAGCCCGGGTATGGCACGTGCATGCGACACGACCAAGCTCCCGCTTGCTGGAAGCAAAGTCGATTGCATATGACGGCCAAGTCTACATCCTCTCGGCTGTATCATCCAAAGCTGTGTGTGCGACTTGGCCGTCATATACAATCTAGATCCTGCTCATAGACAGCGGGAGCTTGCCAAACTTTCGCAACGTCGATTGGTAACACCTTCATCACCGACCGATCACGCGCACAGCAAGACCTTCTCGATATCTAGTTCTTAGCAAGATTAAGCGGCCGGAGCGAGCCCAGCTTTGGTCCTGGGCTGGTCTCGGCCGGCACCGACGTCCGCGAGGCGAGCTAGGCCCACCGGAGTCCTCCAGAGTTGAAGGTAGGCCAGAGAGGCCCAACTAGCGAGGGAGGAAGGAGGAGCGCAGCACCATCTGGCCATGCCGCCATGGTCACGTCGCGGGCCCCCGCCCCTTCGCCCCCGGCCACCCCTCCAGGTCCAGGCTTGACCAACCGCGGCCCCTATTCCTCAATGGCAGCCAGCTCTTCCCAGCAGTGTGCTCCCGAGAGCTGCCCGCTAGGTGACCTGCTGGGCATCCTGCCCAGCGCGGCGCGCCAAACCCTCTACGCGGCTCTCAAGAGCAACAGCAGCCTGTCCGCAGCACGTCTCTCCTCCCGCGTCCTGCGTGACTTCATCGACGGACACGCCCCCGAGCTCAAACTCGACATGGGCCGCTTCAACCTCGGCCACCACCTGCCGCTGTGCCACGAGGGCCGCTGGCTGCGGCGCTGGCCGCGCTGCACGGACGTCACCATCGAGTTCGACGTCGACGCCGTGAGCCTGCTGGTGCTTCCCTTCAACACCGCCCCCCCGGAGGCTTGTCAGCGCATTACGTCGCTCACCGTTTGCTCCAGCACCGACTCGGTCTACCTTCCAAGCGACGCGCTTCTGACCCTGACGGGCCGCCTGACGGGGCTGACTACGCTCCAACTCATGGCCAGCTGCCCAGACTCCGACGCAGACGAGGAATACGAAACTCTTCAGAAGCCACTGATCGCATACGCATTGTCGCTGCTGCCAAAGCTGTGTGACCTCAAGACAGACAGCTGGGGCCACGTCTCCTGCATCTCTGACGGCATGGCGGCGGGGCAGCTGACGCGGCTGGAGTTGAATGCGTCAGATCCCGACAGCGCTCGGCCGCCCATGCCCGAGCTGGTGGGCCTGCTGGGCCGGATGACGGCGCTGCGGGAGCTGGTGCTGAGCGACACCGAATCAGCCCTGTCCTTTCGCGAGGAGGCCCTTGAGCTCCTAGATGCCATACCCGACACGCTGCAGGCCCTGGAGGTGTCCCCGGTGGGGCGCGGCTACCTCTGCCTCCGCCTCGCCTTCGCGGGCGGCCGTGTCAGTACCGCGGCCGTGCGCCCATGCTTTGGTGGGCTGGCCTCCTACGCTCCGGCGTCGGCGACATTGGCCAGTGTCCTGCTGCCGAGCCGCAAGCTGGGCCCTCGGCTGCAGCGGCTCGAGTTGGGCGGAGTCGACATCCGCCCAACCGATGATGCTGGCGCGGCGGCTGCGCTGTACGCACGCTGCGACAAGGTGGTTGTGGAGGAAATGGTGGTGCGGGAGGGCGCCGAGGAGGCCGCACTCGGAGTGATGCGGCTCACGGGACTGCCTGCCACGCTGGAATGGCGCTCGGACTGGCCTAGCCACGGGTCCGTGCTCCTGCGACCGCCCAATTCTGCCGCTGGCCGCCCCGTGGGTCTCTCTCCGTCGGCGGTTGGGCAGCGGGCCGTGGAGCGGATGGCTGCGGCCGACGGGCCTGGGGCCACGTCGGTGCTCGTGCGGGGGCCTGCGGTGCGGGTATTGCTGGCCGCCCCAGCGGCCGCCACGCTGTGGGTCGAGCAGCTGGTTCGGGGGGCGACCCAGATCGAGGAGCCCGAGCGCCCTCAATGCACGCTCTATACCCTGCCCTCCGCCGGCGCCATCATGTTGAAGTGCGCTTCTCCGGAGGCAGCGGAGGCGGTGGCGGCGGCGGCGCGGCGGCTGGCCCAGACGGCGGCCAGCGAGGACGGGGCCGGCGCTGGGGCCGGGGCGGCCTTGCTGGACGTCCGGCGGAGCAGTCTACACTGGCATGACGCGACGACGCAGGTGAGCTGATGGTTGGCTGGCGTGTTGTGGGTCTGCAAGGAGAAGAGGCTCGGGCCGCGGAGGGTGGCAGGGCTGGGCCGGCGGGCGGAGCGCTGGGCGGTGATTGTGTGGGCGCCCTTGCTGTGCTCGGACAATGCGTGCCTGACCCATACGGTGCGCAGTATGGCTAGCGTGGATGTGGGTGCGCTAGCTTTGCAGTTCAGCCGACCCATGCCGTGCTCTCCTGCCCAACCTCCTCCGCAGGTGCTCCAGGCGCTGTGGGACGGCGAGGAGGGTGGTGTGGAGGAGGCCGGCGGCGCTGGGGCCGAGGCGCCTGGGGGCGGCGGTGGCATCGCCCCTACGAGCGGCGCTTGCACGCCTGCGGAGCTGGAGCGCGTGCGGTGCCTGATGGAGACGTGGAGGGGGTTGCGGCCGCATTCCGATCCGTAGGGGATAGCCCGTCGCCCAAGGCGGACGCTACGGGCGGCCTGGTAGCATCCCGGCAGGGTGTTGCGGCCATGCGTGCAGACTGTTGCTAGCACGAGCTCGGACCTTAAGGAGGCAGGTTGGGCCTGTGGTTCACCCAGGCGCCCATGCACCGGGGAGGCAGCGTGCAGTAGATGCGTCTTGAAAGGCAGGTCTCGATTTGACAGGAACCCCACTCTCGCGCATCATCGCCTCCGCATCCTGAGTGGCGGGTAGCGTACCGCTACACAGCGTGACGGGTAGGGAGGTGCTTTGGGTGGCTGTCGCTCATAATGCGGACATGACAGCATGGGAAGTTGCCTCGTGTGCGGAGCAAACAGCTTTGGAGCAGGCGGGGTCGGTTCTGTCGTTTGTTTAGGTGCCCACGCTGAGGGCAGGCACTTGATCGGCACTTCTAGGGTGTCTTACGGCAGGATACACGGCAGGTACAGACTGTTGCTCGTGCCAGCCAGGCATGCCATGGGATACGATAGAGAAGATGGGGGCTCGTATGCGGCGACAGACCTTCAGGAGGCGGGTTGGGGCTGTATTTCGCCCACGCACCAAGGACCGCAATGGAGGGACTGGCGTTGTCGCCGTTGCCCTGGTGTCACTACGGTAGTGTCACCTGTTCCTTGAGCTCAAGGTGGGGCAGCCAGGGTAAGGCGTGCCGCGTGCCCCATCCTACGCCGTTGCAGTCACGTCGAGGGCTTAGTGGGCTTCGCCCGGCCCGATGGTTATGCCGCCCGTCGAACACGAAAGTCATAGTCAGGCCGACCCTGGGTCACTAACCGCCCGACGACCAATTCGAGGAGGCCCCGAGACGCCGCCAGACCGCGCGCAGCGGGGAACCCGCGATGCAAGAGCCCCAGAACCGCGCCGGCCTTGGCGAAAGGGCCGCGAAGCCGTCGTCGCTTGGGGATGAATGCGGGGGAGCCTCCCGACGCCGCGTGACCGCGCTCTACGGATAGCCAGCGATGCAAGAGCTCATAGCCGCGCCGGTCTGGGCGAAGCGGCCGCCCTCGGCCGCGAAACCGTCGGCGCACGTGCGGGCGATCCATGCGCTTGCACGCAAAAGGCACCGTTGTCGCCAAGCCATAGCTCACAGCGACGTTGCTAGCGGACATCATAGCCATAGTGAGCTCGATGCGTCCAGTGTTGCCGAAGCGCTGCAAATGGCGGACGCGCTGGTGGATGGTGCTGTGCCAGGAGCCCAGAGCGTTTCCTGCCAGCGACGTGGTGGTGTTGGTATCACAGAACAGCATAACACAGGATGCAGCAAGGCAGCTGTTGACGAACTGGGAGCGCCGCGATGGCCTCCAGCTGTTTTCATATACTTACGCCGCGCGCGTGCTTAGCCCAAGCCATTGTGAAGCTTACACATTGATCCCTCGCCATGTAGAGACGCTTCGGCCGACGTGAGGACCGCGATGGACGCGCTTGTAGACTTCTGCGCAGCGCACCATGCTGTCTCTGTCGCCGACCTCATAGAACGCGTCGCGTGAGCATGGAACTCGGCGGGAGCGTTCGGAGCCACATGCACGGGCCGGGCCCTGCCTGCACGCGCAAGCGCCGAGCAGCCACCCACATCGCCGGAGCGAGTTACCACGTGTAGGGCACAGTGCCACTGTTCAGCAGTTTTGAGGGCCCCAGGGACGCTGCGTGGGTCAATGACCCCTGCAAGCATCGCGCGTCCCAAGTCGCGCACACGACGTGCAGCGACATCGTAGGGTCTATCGGCTTGCTCTTGCTGCTCAGACAGCGCGTCGGCGAACATGGCAATCGGCGTGGGCGCTTCGCGCCATTTCCCACGCACCACCGGACAGCCCCCACGGCCGCGCCTCAAGACCCTCGTATTTGAGCGTGTTTGGTGATGCAGCGCAAAGCGGCATCACCAGGACCAGATCATTCGCGGGAAGGTGTTGCCGGTGTTAACTGTCCCCATGCATACTATGTCAAGTCGAGGGGGTCACATTGGTGCAGTTTACAAACCTGGATGCGTTGAAACGCTGGAAGTTCCAGCGCCGTTTCGCCTCCTTTGCAGCACGCAAGTGCCGTGGGGCGAAGGGGGCTCCTCCGTGGGGTCTTGCAGGGTCTTGCAGGGCAGGTCACCCCTGTTGCAGGGCCGCAAACGCACAACGCAGGGTGCCAGCAATGTTCATCAGGGTTTTATCACAGAGGCAGGACCGAACGTAGGGGCACGACTCGGTGTGTGGAAGGGGCGAGGGGGCAGACGCAGAACCTGGCAGATGACCATGATGCATGTCGCGAGGTGCGAGGAACTGGCGACCGCATTCTTGCCGACGGTGTCCGCAACGCCGTCCCCGAGTGCCTGTGCTTCACCGTGAGCCTTACTACCGCAACTTAACAACGCAGTAGGATGGAGAAGCGCCTGACTACGGCCTGGCGCCCTGGGGGCATTTTGGCGGGATTGTGGAAACCGCCTCGCACCACGGCCTAGCTTAGCGCTACACCAGGTATGGTAAACTGGCATAAGCCGAAGCTCGCCTCCAGTCGCACGCCCGCCCCCGCTCTTGACCAGCATCCCAACACGGCTATGCCTGTGCGCCGCGCCCACGCACCGTGCCCCCAGAGCTCTCCCCTTCCGCCGGCCGAAGCCCCCTCCCCCAACACAAACTGGTACACATGTCGGCCAGTGCTTCTCAGCAGGGCGCCCCTGAGCGCTGCTCATTGGGCGACCTTCTCCACGTCCTGCCCAGCGCGGCGCGCCAGACTCTCTACGCCGCCCTCAAGAGCAACCACAGCCTGTCCGCAGCCCGGCGCTCCTCCCCAATCCTCCGTGACTTCATCGACGGCGAGGCCTGCGACCTCGACCTCCACGTGAGCCGCCCCATCCCCGCCCATCTGCCACCTCTATGCCACCAGGGCCGCTGGCTGCAGTGTTGGCCCCGCTGCACAAGCTTGAACCTGGAGTTTGAAGCTCACAATGTCAGCCTCCTGGCACTTCCCTTCGCCACCGCTCCCCCCGAGGCATGCCAGCGCATCACCTCCCTCAGCCTCGTGGGCATGAACCCAGAAGAAGTCCTGCCAAGCGGCGTTCTGCTGGCTGTGACAAGCCGCCTACCAGCCCTCACCTCGCTGCGCCTGACGGCCGGAGCTGCCGACCCAGATGGCGAGGACTTCAATGACGTCGGGAAGCCCGTGGCAACGTATGCGCTGTCGCTGCTTCCAGGCCTGCGCAGCTTCACGACAGAAACTTGGGAGTACTTTTCCTGCGTTCCCGATGGCCAGGCGGCGCAGCTGACGCATGCAGCTCGAGGTGGAGGCAGACATGAGTAGTACTGTACGACTGGCGCTGCCAGAGCGTGTGGGCTGCCTTCGCCGGATGACGTCACTGCAGGACCTGGTTCTTCGGGCAAAGTTGACGCCTTCTTCTCGATCGATGAGCTCCTGGGTGTCATGAACGCCATTCCCGACACTCTCCAGACCTACCCTGCGGGCTCCAAACGCCTCTACCTCAGCCTCAGCTTTGTGGGTGGGCGCCCGAGCACCATGGAGTCAGACTACGGTGACAGCTCATTCGTGTTGGAGCTTCTGGCCCGGATGCCCCTGCTGCTGAACTGCAGGCTGCGGCCTCGGCTGCAGCTGCTCCACCTGGGCACCATTGACATCCGCTCAGCCGGCGGTGCTAAACCACTGAGCTGCGCTGCAGTCAAGGCTTGCCCCTGCCCCTTTTTTCTTGAAGTGGGACACGGGACGTATGGGTCGCTCTGCGCGAAGCTTTGGGTGGGCCGGCCCGGCAGGGGGCCGAGGATGGTCGTGGGGGTGAAACACATTTCCACACCGACTTACGAAAAAGTGTGCGACTACCGCTTTCCCTACAGTTCTCAGTTGCCTAGGTTTAGATCGCGACATCGCGGTCGGTTCGGGCTTGAGAGGGCAATGGTTGACGAACATCGGTGTGCACCATCCCGCTTCCACGCAGCACCGCTACCTCTGGTGTGCATGTACATACATATTGCATGGCTAGGCAAAAGCCTTATCACATGAGCGCGCGAGCCCAGGGCGTGGGACCGTGTCACGGCCCCGCTGGATCACACCTCGACTATACCCTCGCCTCCGAGAGGGCGCGAGTCGTCGCGGAGACAAGCGATAGCTAACACATGCGTTCGTGAGCGAGTGCTCGGTCCCGCAACCCCACTGCATGTCTGACTCCTAACTCGGATACCCTACTATCCAAAAGCGGAAGAGTGAGAAGAGCGTCCACTGAGACGCGATCGCAATGGCGTAGCCCTGTTTACCCCCTCCAGGGGTAACTGGGGCAAGCCAACCCGCGGTTTCGCTGTACGCTCGCTGCGACAAGGTGCTTGTGGAGGAGCTGAGCGGCGGGGTGGGTGCAGAGCAGACCGCACTCTCTGTGGTACGGCTCACGGGCCTTCCGGGCAAGCTCGTTTGGGGGCCCCAGCAGCCGGACCGTGGGCCATGCCATGTGCCTGGCGGGTCGGTGCCCCTGCGGCCGCCCAAAGCTACCGCAGGCCGCCCCGTGGTTCTGTCTCCGACGGCAGTTGCGCAGCGGGCGTTGGAGCGGATGGCTGCGGCCGACGGGCCTGGAGCTGATTACCTCACCCTGCGGGGGCCCTTCGTGGCGTGCCTCCTACGGGCAGGCCCGGAGGCGCTGCGGCGCTGGCTGGAGCAGCTCTCTCGGGAGGTACAAGACACTCCGGACGCTGAGCCACCCCGCCTGCGGTACCGAGCCCTGCCCGCCGCTGGAGCGCTAGTGCTGGTGTTTGTCTCCGCAGCGGCGGCGGTGGCGACGGCTGCGCGGCGGCTGGCCCAGGCGGCTGCCAGTGAGGACGGTGGCGGCACTGGGGCTGGAGCGGCCTTGCTGGACGTACGACTTAGCTGCCTGTACTGGCATGGTGCGCTGTTGCAGGTGTGTGCACGTGTTCGTGGATACGGGATGGGTCATGGGCTGGCGTGCTGGGGGTCTGGGGCCGGCGGCTGGGGCCGACCAAGCAGGTGACCCAACCCATGCCATACTCGCCTGCCCTCCCTTCACCCCAGGTGCTTCAGGCGCTGTGGGACGGCGGAGAGGGCGGTATGGAGGAGGCCAGCGGCGCTGCAGCCGAGGCGGGGGCGGGCGGCGGCAGCACCCCTTCGAGCGGCGCATGCACGGCTGCGGAGCTGGAGCGCGTGCGGTGCCTGCTGGAGACGTGCGTGGAGGGGGCTGCCCGAGCTGCCTCGCCTAGAGAATTGCTACTGCGCCCGGCCGCTGTGAGGAAAGACCCTCGACGCAGTGCCGTGGGGCTGTGGTGTTACTTGCCCAGTGCGATGCATGGGGAGAACAACATGTTTATTTGCGCAGCTTACGGTGCGGATGTCGATCCAAAATGTTACCGCACCTGGGAGCGAGGTTCGGGGGTAGAAGGTGGGTCGGGGTAGGACCCGCTGAGTCGAGCGTGTTTAGCGTAGGATTGCGTAGACACCAGCATCGGGAGATTGGTGTCGTACGGTGGCGGCCCGCAGGGGCAAATCAGCGAGGGACAGACCTGTGAGGTTGTCTGTTCCCAAGCTCTCTGGTACTGCTTGCCGTAAGTATGCGTTGTTTATGTGTCTCCGTGCGTGTCGCTGTTGCACGAGGGTGGTTGAACATGAGGATTGGGTGTCCACGCGACACGCTCCTGCGTGTGCCGCGCGCTTTGCGGCTGTACCATAGCACTTGCATGCCCACGAGCGATTGGCATGCGCTCATGGCAGGGCACGCACATTGACAAGTCGGGGGTGCACTTCTAAGTTCTACGGCATTCCGTGACATGCGGCGTGGTGTGTGTGGCGTGTGGCCTGGAGCAATGACACGTGTACCACTGAGTAAGCAAGGGTCCCCTGGACCACTAGTTGTCTTTGTGGCGAGCGAGGCGCCCTGGATACCCTGGGACGAGTGGAAGGGCACCGTATGTGGGATAAGGGTGTGTGGTCGTGAGGGCTGAGCGGTCGGGAGCACATCTGCGGCCTGTGTACAATATTGCAAGTGGATCTGGACCATGCAAGATGGGTGGCGAGGGCCAAGGGGGAAGAGGGTGTGTGGTTGTTGACGCTCGGAGGTGTTTGGTGGTCACGGCAATTGTGGTTTGGGTTGATTGATGTGGTTGTGCGGTAGTGCGTGAAGCTTTCAAAGGGGCCTTATGCGATTGCCCGGGAGTACATAAGGAGTGACCGGTGACGGATGGGGTAAGCCCCGGATCCAAAATCGTGATCGTCTGGAGCGTAAACCTGCCCTGACTCGCTATTCTGCGGCTTTATTGCCAAGTGCTATCCTGCCGAGCCCTCTGTAATCTGAGAGCTCACTTCTGTTTCCGACCTGGAGCCCCGCGCCCTGTTCCCAGAGGCGTCAGGCACGGACCCCTGGTCCCTGCCCCCACTCAGCCTGCCTGCCCCGCAGCCGGCTGTGTTTGTCTCGTGTCCCCTTCAGCGCTCGCACTAGCGCCACAGGACACGCTCCCCGCTACTCGCCTGCATCAGTGCGCGAGCGGAGGCGAGCGCATTGGCTTCCTACCCGATCACACGCTAAACCCTGCGGGCCCTCAGCCCAGCCAGGTCTTCACCGCAGCAGCCCCGCGCCGCTGCTCCATCCCCCCCCCTTCCGTCAGCTCACACCCCTTTGACCCCGTCACGCTATACGCTTCCGCTGCATCACTTCCCAAACCTAAGTCCCACTTCGACGTGCGCAATACCCCTGCGTCACGAGACCCGCGCTTGAGACATCCCGAGCCCGCTCCCTGAGGCGAGACCAGAGTCAGCGTCTTCACACGCTAGATCCTGGGCACCACCGGGCGTGCAGAACGATCCTAGGGCAGCAATCCACACGACTGGGCCACACAAAAAAAAAAATTGTGGGTACTCATCAAGTGTGGCCCTGCTTTCCTGGTAGCGGGACCTGGTTGTGCAAGTCAGTGGCTGCACCTCGCTCTCATAGCCGGTCAGACGTACAGTAACACCCAACACAAGAAGAAAAGGGGCCAATATGGAAGACCAAGAGCGCCAACATGGCGTTACCGCGTCAGGCTTGAATGCCATCCCCCTGTTCGATCCGGATCTGCATGATGCACGGCAATGGCTAAACCGCATTGAGCGCCACGCCCAGTTGTTTGAATGGCGTGATGAGGATAAATTGATGGTGGCGTGCTGCCGCCTGAACTCGGTCGCCCAGATTTGGGAGGCGGGGCTTGGACCAGAGCTAGGAAACTGGGCGTCCTTCAGACGGGCTTTCGTGAACCGGTTCGCCGAGAGAGAGGACGAGTTGTACAGCCGCCTGGCAAACTGCAAGCAGGGGCGCAAGGAGAGCGTGAGGCGCTATGCGGACCGATACCGGCACCTGTGCTCACAGCTCAGCATTGATGCAAACGAGGACCCCACATACATGTATAACTTCCTGCGAGGGCTGCAACCCCGCATCCACGCCAAGGTTTACCTGTTGCGGCCACGTGACCTTGACGCTGCCATCAGCGATGCCATTTATGTGAGCGAGGGTCTGGACCTGGCGAGGGATGATCAAGGGGATGAGGAGGAGGGGGAGGATGTGGGCCGGTCTGCGCCCAGTCGCAAGGGCCGAGAGGAGGGTCCCCGGTTTGAGCGGGTGAACCCAGCGCCCCGTTACGAGCTTGTGAGACCCGAGCCACGAAGCGGTGGCATGGCACGGGGACGGGACGCGCAAGATCGCCCTCGTGTACGGTGGGATGACCGCCGGGAGCCTATGGGGAGGCGCGAAGACACACGCACCCCACCGCGGGCGGCACCTCCCCCTCGCCCACCTGCGTCTCCCACCGGAGGGGCTTCAAACGACATTGAGGCGTTGCGGCGGGAGTTCGCACGCCTCTCCGTGAACCTGCAGGAGATGCAAAGGAGGCAGGAGGGTGGTTACCCGACAAGGCGGGGAGATGACCTGGCGACCATGGTCAGCATGGTGGACGTAGACCACACTCCTCAGGTCTACTCCGCGCATGGGGGGCCTCTGCGGGGCCGATTCCCGCGCCTGAGCCCGACACCCCCCTCGATACCAGTCGCCACGTTTCCACAACCATCAGGCTCACCGGGATGAGGTGTACCTGAAGCGGATGGGTGACTTACCGAACACCACGCTGCCCCGCAAGAGGGTGGCGATTGACCCAGCCAGTTATGTGAATCCTGCTGGGGCGGGCGGAGCCCGTGAGGGGCGAGCGGGGGGAGAAGAGGAGCGCCCGCATGTGGCGGCACGGCGTGCTATGCCCGCTGGGACAAGGATGGACCCACCTCCCGCACAGCCCCCGGCCTTCGAAGCCAGGCGGAGCCCCGGCCGCGTGGGGTGGCGGCCGCCACCTCGGGCCGCCGGCGAGACCATGGGCCGCACGCACGCCATCCCTGCTGGCAACCCGGTGGAGGAAGAGGGGAGGGTTGCGGATGAGATCATGCTGAAGGTCAACAAGTTTCCCCTGACCCTGGGGTCAGCGCTGCGTGTCAACCCTGTCAACGTTTACACAAAGCTAGGTGCTCGGATCCTCAACGTGGCACGCGCCCAGCGCGACAAGGGGGCGGCGGCCGCGCCTTTCCCCGGTGCGCCAGCTGCGCCCGCGCAGCATGCAGCCGAGATCAACCCGGACTCACCCGACCAAGCTCGGGGCGACCCGATGATTATGCACGCCGACCCTGGGGTGGTGATGAAGACCACCGCCTTGGAGCCACCTCGGTTCCAGGTGTGCCGGGCAGAGATCCTCCTGGCTGATGCGGAGGGCGTCATGGTCAAGACCCCCAGCATCATCGATAGTGGGGCGTCCAACAGCCTGGCGCCGTACCAGACCGTACGGAAGCTACGCCTGCTGCCCAGCATTGAGCCAACCAGTGCCACGTTCCTGTCGGCGGACGGGAGCAGTGCGAGACCGTCAGGGCGGATTAGGGAGCTTTTCACATCGACAGGGGACATGGTGATCACGATTGACCCATTTGTGAGCCAGGCGAGGTCGTACTACATGCTGCTCGGCTGCGATTGGCTGAGTCAGGCGCGGGCAACCATTTGCTATGACACTTCACGCCTGTACTACACGAACGACGATGGGCAACGTAGCTTTATCCCCATCACCTTCCTGAGGTCTCCCGAGGCCATGATGGTGGAGACCATTCCCGAGGAGGACTCACCGGAGGGGGCCTTGGTGGCGGACTTCGACCCGCCCCCTGCCGCGGCGGCGGGTGCTCGTACGCAGTCCGCAAGCACCAGCGCACCGGGGGCCGGAGAACCCATGGATGACGGTGACCTCCCGCCACTCGTGGAGGACTCTGACGAAGATGAGGACGAGGCTGAGGAGGGCGAGGAAGAAGAGGGGAGTGAGGAGGGCAGCAACTCGGAGAGCGAGGATGACGATGGGGATGATGATGCTGGGGCCGGAGGGAGCCCAGGCTCATGGGGGTCGTGGGAGGATAATGAGGATGGGCCGGATCAGGATGACTGGGAGCGGCAAGCCCAGTCAACGCGCCGACCCAACGTTGAGGTGTATCTCTCACCCTCGGCTGCCGGCCCGGCTCGCTCGGCCGCCAGCCCAAGCGGGCGGACGGCGCCTGCGGGGGAGGGTGAAGGGGCCGTGGCCCAGTTGGGAACGAAAGGGTCGGGGCAGACAGAAAGCCTGCCTAGCCCGCCGACCTTCACCTCGGCGGAGGAGCACCTGGCAGCAGCCCGGGCCCTCGCTACCCGTGCGTGGGCACGCAACAAGGAAACGCCCCCAAGGGAGGAGCTGAGTAACACGCTGCGGGAGAGGATCAACCCGGATCTCACCTCGGCACAAAGGGAGGGGATGTATCAGCTCCTGATGCGCAACCATGACATGTTCGCCTTGACGAACAGCGAGCTGGGGCGCACGACGTGGGTAACCTGCAAGGTGGATACGGGGGACAGCCCTCCGGTTTACACCCCGCCGTACCGAATGTCACGTGTTGAGATGGCGGCGGTTGATGCGGAGATGGCCAAACTACTGAAGGACGGACTGATCGAGCCCAGCACGAGTGCCTGGGGTTCCCCTGTCATGGTCATCCCTAAGAAGGCTGATCCCGTGGCGGTCACGGCCGACGGGCAGGATGGGACGAGCAAACCCAAGCCCCCGGCTGAATTCCGGGTGGTGACCGATGCGCGAGCGTGCAACCTGGTCGTCCGCCCGCAGCGCTACCCAATGGGGAATATCCAGGACCTGTTGGACACCGCCGCGCCGTCAGGCGGGTCCACTATGATCTACTCCAGCCTGGACCTCAAGGCGGGCTACTGGCAGGTGCCCATGCATGATGAAGAGTCGAAAGACAAGCTGACGATTGTGACCCCACACGCCGCGTATCGCCCTACGGTCATGCCCATGGGCTTTCGGAACTCAAGTGCGGTGTTCAGCCGGCTGATGTCCCTCGTGATGGCGCCTTTGATGCCCGGCTCTCACTACCAAGAACGGGAGGCTGCAAGCGCAGACCGCCCACGCCCTCGCCCATGCTGCGTGGCCTTTGCCGACGATGTGCTCACCTTCGCCCCCACGTGGGAGGAGCACTTGAGGGCACTGGAGGACGTGTTTGCATGTCTGCGACTGGCGGGCTTGCGCGTGGCGCTGAAGAAGTGCAGGCTTGGCATGAAGAGGGTGATCTTTCTGGGACACCTGCTGGACGGAGAGAAGGGCACGGTTGAGCCTGACCCGCGTAACTTGGCAACGATTGAGCGGCTGCCCGCACCGCGGACGGTCAAGGAGGTGCGCAGTTGGATATCGACGGCGGCATACTACAAGGCGTTCATCCGCAACTTTAGCCTCAAGGCAAAGCCCCTGTACGAGCTGACGCGCAAGGACCAACCTTGGCAGTGGGGACCGGAGGAGCACGAGGCGTGGAGCACGTTGCTGCAGGCCCTGCTCAGCACGCCAGTCCTGGCCGCGCCTGACTTCTCCCGGCCGTTCATCATCGCCACGGATTGGAGCAAGCATGCCGTGGCGGCGATCCTGAGTCAAGTGGGGCCAGATGGGAAGGAGAGGGTGGTGCAGTACGCAAGCAAGAAGATGTCAGGAAGCCAGCTCAACTGGTCCGCAGCGGACGGCGAGTGCTATGCCGCCGTCTTCGGCGTGACTCACTTCCGCCCATACGTGTGGGGAACGCGCTTCACCCTCCTCACCGATAGTATGGCGGTGCGGTACTTGATGACCGCCAAGACGTCCAGTCTGCAGGGCAAGCTCGCCCGCATGGCCCTTAAGCTTATGTCGTACGACATGGACATCCAGCATCGGGCGGGCGAGAAGCATGGGAACGTGGACGGCCTGAGCCGGCTGGCACACTTGGCGGAGGACAGCGACGATGAGGAGCGCCCGCCTGGGGTGGCAAGTGGAGTGGCAAGCTCAGAACACTGGCAGGCGGAGGCCACCACGGTGGAGATGTGTGCTGGTGAGGCTCCGAGAGCGGAGCTCTCGCCAGAAATCGAGGTCTACGTCACGAGCCGTATTGCCTCAGCGCAACCCGTGCGTCGCAGCCTATGTGCGCCGAATCCGCGGCCCTGGCGGCGACCGACGACCCTCTTGCCGAAGTCGCTTCAGGCCAACCAGGCTCTGGGACGACGGCTTGCGCGGGAGGAGGCGGCAGAGGGGGAGGCCCACCGCAGGGAGAACCTGGAGTTGGACGAGAGGGAACGACGGGCGGGCATGACACACGAGACTGGGGTCGTCACAGGTCGCTCGAGCATCCGCTCCCATCGCTTCCCCCGGGTGCCCTGGGTGCCAGCGCCCGGAGCACCGCGGCGCCCCGTCGTGGAAAGAGAGGAGGAGGAGGCCCCGGTGCCCCTCACGCAGCCAGCCCACGCACCTGTGCGCGCCGCCGAGCACGGTGCGGGTGAGGTGGACGGGATGGACATTCCACAGACTCAACCCGTGGCGCGGGAGGCGGAGGGCCCAGTCCCCATGGAGGGCGATGATGACCGGACGCAGACACCCTCAGGCGGTGAGGAACCAGGAGTGGTCCCCGTCTATCTGGGAACCGAGCCCCAGTCACCGCTGTGGGCAAGAGGACGCGACCCCGGGGACGGGGAAGGGGGGCCTCAGACCAAGCGGCAGCGCAGACGGAGCTGCCTGCTAACCGGGTTCGTGGACCCAGAGAAGGAGGGCACCTCTGAGGAGCGGGGGCAAGGGTCCCCTGAGGACTGGAACCCCGCGATCCGGTGCTCCGTGTGCGGTCAAGGGATGCCTGATGACTCCTTGCTTCTCTGTGACTATTACGGGTGTACCCAGGCCTTCCACACTTTCTGCCTCAACCCGCCCCTGGCCCACGTGCCGCCGGGCATGTGGATGTGCCCAGGCCCACACGCACCGTTTGTACCGCCGGCCCCAGTGGCCCCCGCAGCCGCTGCGGCCCCTGCGCCGCCGCAGGCCCCGGTGGCAGCGCCTGGGCCGAGTGACCTGACGACGGAAGGCACCGGCGCAGAGGAGGACAGTGGCGGGTCGGCCCGTGAGAGCCTTGTGGTGTCGTGGAGGCCTGAGGACGAGGGGGAGGAAGAGGAGGGGGAAGGCATGGGTGAGGATGTGGCTGTGGAGCTGGAAATTGAGGAGGGAGAAGGGGCGGATGAGGGGGATGAGGCTGGACCCTCGAAACCCCGGGCGGAGAGGTCGCCCTGGGAAGACACGGCCCTGATCCATTACCTGCAAACGGGGCGCTGGAGCTTCCCCGAAAACATGGGCCTGGAGAGGGCAATCAAGGAGACCAAGAGGATTGAGCGTCGGGCAGAGAACTATATGTGGCTCGAGGGGACGCTGTACAAGGTGCGGCGCCAGCAGCGACAGCTTCCAGCCGGGGAGATCTCAAAGTGGAAGGTCCCCAAGCCGGCCGAGTGCGCGTCTATTGTGCGCACGGTGCACAGTCAGGGGCATCAGGGCTTTGACAAAACCTACAGCTCCGTGCAGGCCCGGTTCTGGTGGCCCGGCGTGCGCAAGGATGTGGAAGCCTGCCTACGTCAGTGCCCCGAGTGCGCTAGCAACCAGAACAAACTGCTGCGCCATCCTCAGCTTCGCCCCCTTCCGGTCGTACCGATATTGGATACGGTGCACTTGGACCTGTTCGGCCCGGTGACGAAGACGCCGCGCGGGCATCGTTACTGCTTGGTCATGGTGGACAGCTTCAGCTCTTGGGTAGAAGTAGTGCCCCTGAAGACGAAGAAGGCGGCGGAGGTCTGGACGGCCTTCTGGCAGAACTGGGTCTGTCGGTATGGCGTGCCAAGGGTGGTGGTGTCAGACCGTGGTACAGAGTTCACGGGCAAGGCCTTCGCACGCGAGCTGCGCTCCCGCAGCATCAAGCAGTACGTCACGGCCGGTAGCAACCCGCGTGGCAACGGGAAGGCGGAACGCATGGTGGGGACCTTGCTGGATTCTCTCCGCAAGTTGATCACCGAGGAGACCGAGTGGGATGCCAAGTGCTACGACGCCGCTTATGCTTATCGTACGGCGGCCCACGCCGTCACCAAGATGAGCCCTGCTCTGTGCATGTTTGGGCGCGAGCTCACCTTGGCTGTGGAGCTGGCTCCCCCGGCAGACCCGGAGGCCTCGCCGGAGGAAGTTGAGCCCGAGCAGGTCCGTGTAGAGTGGACGTCCGAGCACTACCAGCTCCTGAGGGCACGGCCAGAGCGCATGGAAGGGTTGGCGGTGGATGCGGAGAAGAGGCACGTTGAGGCGAAGGAGAGGGCGGAAAGGGAGTATCAGAAGAGGCGGCACCAATCCAAGCCCAGGCAACGAGGGCAGAAGCCCGGCAAGCCGGAAGACGGATCGGCGGCAGGGGCGGGTCCAGTTAACCCCCTTTGGGAGGAAGTAGTGGCGGCGGCCCGGCAGGCGACTGTGCAGCGGAAGCCGCGCGGTAAGGAGGCGGCCCAGCCCCCCTTGGCTACGCCCCAGCAGCGGGAAGGTGCCAACCCGGGCGCCGTACCTACCCAAGCACGCGCGTCAGCCCCGGAGATTGGTCCGGCGGATCAGAGGCGCGAAGCGCCCGCCGCCGCCGGTGGTGCGCCAGCTGAAGGGGCAGGCCCGAACCCTGGACCTGTGGAAAGGGAGACCGGGGGACAATACAATGTCAGGCCAGCGCAGGCGCACGAGCTTCGAGGGGCTGCCCGACATCCCGCAAGACGCTTTGGTGTGGAAGCTGAAGCGACGGGATAGTAAGATGGCCAAGGACCGTGAGGGACCCTACCTGTTCCAGTTTTGGCGGGCACCCGACGGCTCCCACGCCATCGTCAAGGACGCGCAAGGGACCATGTTTCCCGTCGCGTCGCACCTCCTGTTCGTGCCTCGGTCCAGCTTGTAGGCAGGGTGCCTGCGGGCGAAGGGCGGGGTGACGGTCGGGACAAGCCGGACACCGACCGAGACAGGGACCTCTTCCGCCACGACAAGTGGCCATAACTTTGAGTTATCCGACGACGGGAGGCAATCCTTGAGCGAACTGTGCTGTGCTGAGGGGCGCGGTCGCGATGGTCGCAACATCGCACGCCCAGGTGACCGGGAGTCACAGGACACGTGTGGCGCACAGGTTGGAAACGCCCCGTGACTAACCATCAAGTTTCTGGTCAACGCACCAACGAAAAGTGACAGGCTCCGAACGCGTTGACCACAACCACGGCGACGCCGGCCCCCATAGCGCCCCGCGGTAAGGTGCCGACTATGGAGTCTGTGCTGGAGAAGCCTCCAACGCGCAAGCTCACAAGCTCGTGCCGTACGGGCGGTTGGCCAAGCCTGGTGCACAGGTGGCAAATAAACGACCGCCGGAGGAGGGGGCAACCGAACGCCACCCTTAAACGCCAACACAACCCGGCAACCCGTTACACGCTGCACACGCGACAACATTATTGCCTCTGGAGCGCTGAGGTTTCAAGCTAACCCGCATCATGCTTGCTGTCGCCGCCAAGAAGGCTGACGCCGGCCGTAGCGCTAGGGATGCCGGTGTGCATGGGCTCCGCCCGAGCACCGCGCTTAGGACGTCGGTCCGTGTGCGTGGTTTTGTCAACTACAAGGGAGTGCGCCTGGTGAGGGCCCTCCCGGCGGTGCGCGCCCGGCCCAACGGCAAGCCCAGCGTCGCGGCCGAGGCCAACAAGGACCCCAAGTCCCTGACTAAGGACTTCATCTATACCGGTACCCAGACGGCTGCGGTCAAGTGGCTGCTCAAGAAGCTCAACGTGAGCGGAAGGAGCGTGGTGGCGCTCAACCATCTGGTGTCTCAGATGTCGCTTCAGCTCGCGCGGGCCTAGAAGGCCCACAGCGATGTCACCAAGGAGAATCTGTCGCTGGCTGAGCTGCTGGGAGTACTCGCGGCGCTGGTCGGCGGGGTCCTGTTCCCGTACGCAGACCCCATCATGCTGACTCAGTACATGATGGCCGCCCTGGGCTCTGGGCCGGGCACCGGGGGCCTGTTCTTCGAGGGCGAGATACTGCCCCCCAACGAGGCTTTCACCACCGTGGTCTCCGGTGTGCAGCGCCTGTCCATGGCCCTGACTGACCCGCGCATTGCGCCCCACATCGCCAAGGTGTTTGACATGGCCCGCTCGTACAACACGACCGACACCTTCGCCTCCGCCTTCGAGGACCTCGGCATCTGCGCGCCCAGCTCCGGCAAACCTCCCTCGACGGCCGTCGCCAAGGCCATTGAGCGGGGCGCATGGGCCACGGCTAAGGCCAACGTGCACCTGCAGTCCCTGATCCCGCCGATCCCGCCCATGCATGCCCCCACGGGCATTGTGTTCGCTGAGCACCCTCCTCCGCCTCCGCCTCCCCCGCCTAGCGCCTCCTCTCCGGCGGCTGACAACGGCGGCGCTCCCATGGACACCAACCTGGGCAACGAGATCCCCGACCCCGTGTTCGCCCCCTGCGACCCCGAGACGGTCGAGGCCTTCGGCGCCTTCTCCTCGCCGGACGCTAAGATGTGCGAGCCGCCCGGCTCCCCCACCTGCTCCGCCGGCCTGGTCCCCATGACTCACGCCCCTTCAACCCGCTCGAGGAGAGCCCCGCTCCCTTCGCCACCTCCTTCCCCAGCCCCATGGACTACCAGGTGGTGCCGCAGATGGACTGCCCGCCTTTCGTGCCGCCGCCGCCCGCCCGGCAGCCCGGACTTCGGCGACTCCGGCTTCCCCGACTCCATTCCCGGCCCCGGCAGCTCCCCTCCGCTGGTGATTGTGTTCAAGGGCAAGGTCAAGGACCCCCGCCGGCACCTGCGCGTGGTCCGCTCCATCGGCTCCCGCCGCGTGCGCCTGGCGACTGACCCGCCCGCGGCGAGCCCGGAGGTCATGGTCGAGTAAGGGGCGGGTTGATGCAGCGGTCGAGCAAACCGCAGCGTGGGTTCTAGCTGACGGGACGTGCAGCCCCGCAACTACCCCCAGCGTTGTACAGCTGTTGCACGAGGGTGGTTGAACATGAGGATTGGGTGTCCACGCGACACGCTCCTGCGTGTGCCGCGCGCTTTGCGGCTGTACCATAGCACTTGCATGCCCACGAGCGATTGGCATGCGCTCATGGCAGGGCACGCACATTGACAAGTCGGGGGTGCACTTCTAAGTTCTACGGCATTCCGTGACATGCGGCGTGGTGTGTGTGGCGTGTGGCCTGGAGCAATGACACGTGTACCACTGAGTAAGCAAGGGTCCCCTGGACCACTAGTTGTCTTTGTGGCGAGCGAGGGCGCCCTGGATACCCTGGGACGAGTGGAAGGGCACCGTATGTGGGATAAGGGGTGTTGTGGTCGTGAGGGCTGAGCGGTCGGGAGCACATCTGCGGCCTGTGTACAATATTGCAAGTGGATCTGGACCATGCAAGATGGGTGGCGAGGGCCAAGGGGGAAGAGGGCGTGTGGTTGTTGACGCTCGGAGGTGTTTGGTGGTCACGGCAATTGTGGTTTGGGTTGATTGATGTGGTTGTGCGGTAGTGCGTGAAGCTTTCAAAGGGGCCTTATGCGATTGCCCGGGAGTACATAAGGAGTGACCGGTGACGGATGGGGTAAGCCCCGGATCCAAAATCGTGATCGTCTGGAGCGTAAACCTGCCCTGACTCGCTATTCTGCGGCTTTATTGCCAAGTGCTATCCTGCCGAGCCCTCTGTAATCTGAGAGCTCACTTCTGTTTCCGACCTGGAGCCCCGCGCCCTGTTCCCAGAGGCGTCAGGCACGGACCCCTGGTCCCTGCCCCCACTCAGCCTGCCTGCCCCGCAGCCGGCTGTGTTTGTCTCGTGTCCCCTTCAGCGCTCGCACTAGCGCCACAGGACACGCTCCCCGCTACTCGCCTGCATCAGTGCGCGAGCGGAGGCGAGCGCATTGGCTTCCTACCCGATCACACGCTAAACCCTGCGGGCCCTCAGCCCAGCCAGGTCTTCACCGCAGCAGCCCCGCGCCGCTGCTCCATCCCCCCCCCTTCCGTCAGCTCACACCCCTTTGACCCCGTCACGCTATACGCTTCCGCTGCATCACTTCCCAAACCTAAGTCCCACTTTCGACGTGCGCATACCCTGCGTCACGAGACCCGCGCTTGAGACATCCCGAGCCCGCTCCCTGAGGCGAGACCAGAGTCAGCGTCTTCACACGCTAGATCCTGGGCACCACTGGGCGTGCAGAACGATCCTAGGGCAGCAATCCACACGACTGGGCCACACAAAAAAAAAAAATTTGTGGGTACTCATCAAGTGTGGCCCTGCTTTCCGCG